>CM064489.1:20767487-20871970 GCA_032716605.1 Paralithodes platypus | reverse complement strand
AGAGAATCACAAGGTTATCAAAACAAGGTCACTCAGAAACTACAACAAAGAAACATTTCTGGACCATTTTATGGAACAGACTGGTCTCCAGTGTTTGGAAGTACAAACGTTAATGAAGCATGGGTTGGCTTCAGAACCATCATCACAAACATCCTAGATGAAATAGCTCCTCTGAAAGACATACGAATTAAAGCAAGGTCAGACCCATGGATCAACAATGACATACTACACCATCTGGAACACAGAGACAATCTGTTAAAAAGGCTAGTGAAACATAGACAGGATCAAGGTCTGAAACACGAGTTCAACAGGGACAGGAATAAACTAAGTAGAAAAATAAAATCAGCAAAAACTAATTATATCCACAATAAGGCAGAGGAATATCAGAATAACCCAAAGAAATTATGGAGGCACCTAAAAACAACAGGCTACAGCAACAAGGCAAGGGATTCGTCTAACACTAATATTGCTCTCAACATTAACGATCAGGTTTGCCACGTTAAACGACAAATTTCAACCTACTTCAACACCTTCTTCACCTCCATAGCAAACACACTTGCACAGAACCTACCGCAACCTCTCAATAAATACACGACAACAACGGCCACCTTTCGAAATTTCTACAGAGATAAAGGCATACACCCGAACACATTTGGATTGCAATATGTTACACCAAAATACACTTTTGACGAGCTCTCTAACCTAAATGTACATAAAAGCACAGGACCAGACAAAATTCCTGCCAAATTTCTACGAGATGGAGCCATTGGTATAGCAGGTCCCCTAACCCACATCATCAACCTGTCAATTAACACCAACACTGTACCTGATGAACTGAAGGAAGCTATTGTAACCCCTCTATTCAAGAAAGGAAATAAACTAGAAGATGGCAACTACAGACCAGTTAGCATATTATGTATTGTATCTAAAATCCTTGAAAGAGCGGTATACACCCAATTGAACACTACCTCAAAGAAAATGATCTATTCTATAAGTTTCAATCAGGTTTCAGATGCATGTACTCGACAGACTCCTGTCTCATCCACTTAACAGATCACATTCGTAAAGAAATGTCTAAAGGTAACTACACCGGTATGGTTCTTCTTGATCTACAAAAAGCGTTTGACACAGTAGACCATGATATCCTATGTAATAAACTACAAGCAATGGGCATTGGGTCAGTAAACTGGTTTAAATCTTATCTTAGTGGTAGAACCCAAAGAGTCAAAATTGATGATAATATATCTGATCCTATGCCAATTAACTGTGGGGTCCCGCAGGGAAGCATCCTTGGTCCCTTACTCTTTCTCTGTTATGTGAACATGGAACTTAGTGTCTCGTGTAAATTATTACTGTATGCTGACAACAGTGTGCTTCTGGTTTCAGGAAAAGACCCAATAAGTATTGCCGCTTCACTTTCCAAAGAACTAGAATCATGTAGTGAATGGCTAGTGGACAATAGACTATCTCTTCACCTGGGCAAGACGGAAGCCATCTTATGTGGAACAAAACGCAAACTGAAAGACATTGTGGGCTTCTCGGTCAACTGTAATGATATTCCTATAACAACAGTGTCACAAGTTAAATATCTCGGACTAAAACTGGACTCGAGTTTGTCAGGTGAAACAATTTTGGAATCTATCCTGAGTAAGTGTAGAGCACGTATAAAATACTTGTATAGACAGGTGGGATGCTTGCCAGCGGCGACCAAAAAGACCCTTTGCCAAGCGCTTGTTCAATGTCATTTTGACTATTCTGTGTCATCCTGGTACTCTGCATAATCTAAATCAGCACAGCACAAACTTCAGGTCACTCAAAATAAAATGGTTAGGTTCATGCTGAACCTAGGACCCAGATCACATGTTGGCCAGGAACAACTTCAGTCACTATGTATGCTCAATGTCTCTGACAGGGCCAAACAAATCAGGCTCACTAATGCCTTCAAAATGTTCTATGGCAGAGCTCCAGAGTATCTAAAGAGTGATTTTGTTAAAGCAAATGAGAGGAGTGGACATAATACAAGAAACAGGATGTTTAATTTTAAGGTCCCGAGAATCCAAGGACAGGGTAAGCAAACATTCTTCTTCACTGCCATCAAAGACTGGAACGACCTACCCCAGTCAGTCCGTGAAAAGAGAACACTGTATTCCTTCAGACGTAGCCTGAAGGAACACCTGAACCGGACAGCTGCGAGAAGGGAGCACCAAGCTTATGTCTACTACTAATTACGACATAAGAGATAGGCAAACCAAACTGAAATGATTACTGATTACGGATTACTAATATTTACTATAGGTTGTAAGGTATCTTAAAATAACCCCCTAGAAATACTTTCTCTAAATTATCTATTTCTTTTATCCTCCCCTTTTCCCCAGCTAACCTAATCCCACAAGGACCCCAATGGAAATACGCCTAACGGCCTTATTGGGCTATCCTTAGTTGGAATTATGCAAAGCTGGTACATGTCATATTTATAACATACTATGTGGTACCAACTCTGTAAATTGCTAACTGAATAAATATTATTATTATTATTATTATTATTATTATTATTGTTACATACCCATACAACATATCTACATATACTGTATATGCATACAATCTTGTAGATATCAATACAAGCATATATACATACTTGAATACATTCATAAATATATACTGCAAAATAAGGTCATATTGAATACTGTACTGTACAGTGTACATACATTACATAATATGTGCGTGGACTTATAAATTTTCACACACACATTCATATTTGTTTGACTGTATACAGTTTATATGTATCCATATTGAAATACCCACATATACACAGCCATAAAAATATGAATAAGAATATAAAGGATATCATATTACCATAGAGAACAATGAGGCCCGATATTTAGATTACTGTATGTATTATTTAATAAGTTCTTTTTCAACTTTGATTTAAACGCATGTACGGTATTTGCCTCTTTGATATCCAATGGTAGTTGATTCCATAACTTAGGACCTGTTACAGACATAGCTCTGGCTCCCGAGTCAGTCTTGGTTCTGGGAACATACAGCTTGTGTCGTTGTCTTGTATTACTATCAGTCATATTGGTAACAGTTGGAAGAGGTAGGAAGTGAGCTGTGTAGTGGTGGGTGACTTTTTAAAAAACAGTTACTACTGAATTAAAAGTAATTTGTTTCTTTATGTTTAGCCATTGTAATTCTTTGAAAATGGGTGTAACGTGATCATACTTCCTAGCTTTACCATCTGCAACTCTTGCCGCGAAGTTTTGCAACCGTTGAACCTTCGTGATTAGTGATGCATTCGTCGTCCCCCAAATCATATTACAGTAGTTCAGAATGCTTAATACTAGTGATTGTACAACTGCAATTCGAGTTGATTTATCAAAAGAATGTTTTGTTCTATTTACGTATAATATTGCCCCCATTACTTTTGTTTGGCTTATATGTTTGTCGGCCATATATTGAGAGAGAGAGAGAGAGAGAGAGAGAGAGAGAGAGAGAGAGAGAGAGAGAGAGAGAGAGAGAGAGAGAGAGAGAGGAGAGAGAGAGAGAGAGAGGAAGAGAGAGAGAGAGAGAGAGAGAGAGAGAGAGAGAGAGAGAGAGAGAGAGAGAGAGAGAGAGAGAGAGAGAGAGAGAGAGAGAGAGAGAGAGAAGTACAAAGGAAATCAAGCAACAACAGGTCTAGTGACCCTTCTAGGTTGCTTGTCCTCCAAAACACTGAGGATCAAGTGTCCAAACAGTGGTTTAGAGTGGGTAAGGGAACATTGGAAAGGGAACTACTGCCCTGCCACTAACGTGGCAGGACTAGGAAGTTAGTAGGGGACATATGGGTTAGTAACTGAGGGGAGGATAAAGTTATTCATTTACAAACGCAGTCAGTCGCGGGTTTGATGCGAGATATTTGTCTAGGCGGAATTTAAATGAATCAACGGTGCTGCAGTCTATAACGTCTCGGGGAAGCCCATTCCACAAGTTGACAACTCGATTGAAGAAGAAATTCTTAGATTCGTGCGAGTTAAAAGATTTACCAATAATTTTGCAACCGTTTCCCGCGTGTAATTAGATTGGTCGATAGTGAAGTACTTCCTACAGTTCATATTGTCGATGCCTTTGATGATTTTGAACACTTGAATTAAGTCGCCTCTTAATCTGCGCTGGGTTAAAGGAAATAAATTTAATTCTCTAAGACGCTCTTCGTATGGTTTGTTCTTTAGGCTAGGTAGGCTGGAGTGAGAGAGAGAGAGAGAGAGAGAGAGAGAGAGAGAGAGAGGAGAGAGAGAGAGAGAGAGAGAGAGAGAGAGAGAGAGAGAGAGAGAGAGAGAGAGAGAGAGCGAGAGAGAGAGAGAGAGAGAGAGAGAGAGAGAGAGAGAAAGAGAGAGAGAGAGAGAGAGAGAGAGAGAGAGAGAGATAGAGAGAGAGAGAGAGAGAGAGAGAGAGAGAGAGAGAGAGAGAGAGAGAGAGAGAGAGAGAGAGAGAGAGAGAGAGCACAAGACCACTACAGCCAAGATTCGTGTAACCCACAACTGTTGTGTATAGAAACTAATTTTGAGAATACAATTATGCAGTATACAGTAGGCTCACATATCTCGATCAATCTCATCTCGATATTTCGCATCTCGATGCCACCTTCAAGCTCTCCCCAATCACAAATCTCGATGAAAAAACGTTAATCTCGATAGCTAAATATCGATGCTAGATGCTTATATACTAATATAAACAGATTAATCTTGACCAAATCGATGTGTGAACCTCACAGTCATTGTGTTTTGTTCACCTGTATACTAATGTACCGCTAGTATCGATCGTTTTCGGGCGGTAGTCTAACCTGACTCATCTCTGCCGCTTTCATTTACGTAGTAATATAAATTACTTTACCATGTTTTAATATACATTATTATTTGTATGAGGAAAATCTAATATATAATAATAGTAAAGACAAAAGAAAACTTGATTAAACTTTATACCATGGAAAATTTATTGAAGTCGGTAGATCTAGCGGCCACTTGGTGTACCAGTCACACGTCTGCCATTCGCTTGAAAACTTGTATTGTGAAGTCGTCTACCTGGACCTTTTTTTATCGCATTCATAATATGCCGGTACTAGTGGTGACAGGGTGAGGGAAGCAATTGCAAGAATTGATGACGGTGACTGTGCGCCGGGTGCGGAGACACAGTAACCTAACTGCGTTCGCCTCGGAACCAACAATCAACCACACAAACCTCTTTATCAATAAATATAAGGTAAAAATAAAACTCTTTCATTATTAATTTTATCTATTTTAACATATTATATATATTGCATGTGATTGTGGGGGGCAAATGTGAAAATTGACAGATTTTATGTAGGTTAGTCGGCAAGTGGCTGGAACCGATTGTATTTTTTCCCATAAGAAGTTAACTTCGCATCTCGATATTTCGAATCTCGATCGGTATTTGTGGGAACCAATTATGATCGAGATTGGAGATTCCACTGTATTGTATTAATCAATTCCTAATAAATATTAAATGTTGGCCATTGTAAGTATGTGCAATGATGGTTTAACAATTATTTGCAATACATGAGAACAATCGTCGCTAATCACTAACTGACAGCTAGAGAAGGAAGGTGGGGGAGTTGGGGATAGTTTGGGGGTGGAAGGTGGGGGTAGACTTGGACACGACTCCCCCCTTCCACCTGCCCCGGGTGGAGTATGGGAAGGAAGGCCCCACCCCTGAGCAACTTTTAGTATGTGTGAGTGTACATACAGTATATGTTATATAACCCTTGGTAACTTTACAATCCCCCCCCCCCCCCCCCTCCTGAAGCAGGAAGGGAGAAGTACAGTACAAGATTAATACAGTACAGTACAGGGATGAAGACAGAACAGAAGAAAGCAGCACAGGACGACGATGAGGCAACTGTGTGGTGCAAGTGAAGAGAAGCACACAGCCCAGGAGCATAAGGCGTGGGGGCCCAAGCCGGCCGAATGATGAGAACTGAGCCGCCCAAGAGAATGCGAGCGACCCGGGCACTGCAGCCCAAAAACCAAGTCCAACTAGACAAGGAAATGACTTCAGGAGGGAAAAAAGGCCCCCACGAAGCGGCATGATGAAAGAGAAAGAGGAACTGTGCCTTCAGACCCGAACATCAGAAATCCAAAGATTTCAAAGCCAAGCCTAGTAAAACTCAAGTAGCAACAACGAAAAATTCATGAAATTAGTAGCAAGAAATAAGGCCCTAAATGAACAGGAAACCTAAATATACAAAGCTAAAACATACTGCCTTCATCACCAAATTACGTTAAAATAATTGAAAGTTAGGCTAGAAATAGTACCGCGGAGCGCTGCCAGACAGCAGCGTACTCCCTGACGTAAACAAAAGAAAGTGACCACCACAATTTGACGCAAATCTCCAATTACATACATTAGAGCCCACTTTTGTGTGCCTACGTCACCGTGTGTCTGTCTAAAAACCTCACTAGTCATAAAAATGGCCCACAACTCATAAAATTAAGAAACAGGAGTGAAAAGGCAAGCAAACGGAGCTCCAAAACTTACATCTGAACACTTGGAGAGTAGCACGAATTCTGATACTTCCAATAAGACCTGTTAGGCTACGTGAGGGGTTCACGCATGTGCCATATGGGGCCTAGATCTAAGATGGGCAACTGATCAACTTTTTCTTGTCTATTCTCAACCATATTTTTGTTGTTTTCTATTAAAATAGTTGCCTCGGAGTGTCTACAACGTACCTAGTAGAGAATTGAGGTGCAACTCTAGAAGATATCGGTAATCGCACTAGTGGTTCCGATAAATCAGCCGCTCCTGGAGCGGGCGAGATTATATTTAGTATACAGCACTACGTTGGATAACGTAGACGCTACTACTATACAAGAGGTTTTCCTTATTTGCTATGAAGGGTCTTCGTCAAACCTCCCAATCTGGACCGGAAATCTAGTTTACAAGCCTTGGGTTTCTGTACAATAATAATACTGCATCTTTATTTTTATTTTGGTGTCCGTTTGGTTTCTCTCTACATGCGTAATATGTTGGAACAAACGGTGATACCAAAACACTAACCTGGTTATAATTAACAGTGACTTGAGGACTGAGGACCACGGTGGGCTGTATGATGGTGCGGCCCTGTTGCTGCTGATATTGGTATTGTTGTTGTTGTTGTTGTTGTTGTTGTTGTTGGTATTGTTGTTGTTCTCCCCAGCTTTGTGCATTTGGGGGAGCCACCCTTAACTCCCCTTGCTGTTGTTGTCTGAGTTGCTGGTGCCATAAGATGTTACCATTGGATATAGCTGGGGTGGGCCTTGTACCTTCAGGTTGTTGCTGTTGTTGCCATATATCACTATTGTATGCAGTACTGGTAGGTAGTGTGGCAGCATGGAGGGCATGAAGGGTTGCAGGGTTCATCGTTTGAGATATGTACCCTCCTGTAGAATTTGCCAACTGTACGCGACTAAGGCTATTGCTGCGGGCATCTCGTAGGCCACCCTGCTGAACAAAGGGTCGAACTTGTGCCGTTTTTGGGAAGAATTGGCCCGTGTCTATACGTTCCTTTGGCAGGACACCCAGAGTCTTGGAAGAAGTGAGAACATCTAAGTCCACAAACGCATTGGTTTGTGGTAGTAATTGTTGCTGTTGCTGGTTGGGTTCTCTTCTATGTTCAACTTGTGACTGCTGTTCATGCCTCTGTCCAGCTGTCACTCCCCGGTTTCCATGTTGATGTCTAGACTGCTGAGGTGGAGGCAAGAGAGGCACAACAACACCGCCATGTCTGTCAGTGGGTAGTGTTGAACTTTTTGTCGAAAGATTCTGCTTTCTTTCATGGTCTACGAATGTGTTGGCGGGCGTCAAATCCTTCCCTAGTGGTTTCTCGAGTTCAGCAATAAATTTTGGGTCGAGTTTGGGTAACGTTGGTGACTCGGTGGATCTAATAGGTGGAGGGAGAGCAAGCTGTGGTTGGTTTGGCAAAATGGCTGACATAGGCGGAGATGACATAGGCGGAGAGGACATGGGTGGAGTCATACAGGGTGATGGCTGGTGAATTGATGGCTCTCTGGAGATGGTTGGACTAAGCACTGCCACTTGCCTAATTGGACTTCTAGACATGGAAGATTGGGTTTGTGGCCAAAAGGATGATACTGTAGCTGCTCGACTCCTTGACATATCCTGTTGCTGATAGCCTGATTTCACTGGTGTGCTAACTTCTGTAGTCTTCTCGGGTGTGGTGAAAACATCCTGCTGCTGATATCCCAAGTTTTGTGGTATGCTAATTTGTGCCGAGGCTGTGCTTGATGTTGGTGTGACGTTTGGTTGTTTTGCCACAGAACTGATCCAAATATTACTAATCTGTGCGCTTAATTTTGTTTCTCCACTACCAACAGAGCTAAAGTTTTGGGGGGAGCTAAAGTTTTGGGGGGAGCCAAATGAATTTGTACTTGATACTTGAGCTACAGAAGCTGGGCTGCTTTCAAAGGAAGTACTATTTAAGCCAAGGTTATTATGCAATGAATTAATTTTAGGTGAATTTTGAGACAGTGACCTAGCTCTAATCAGTGAAGTGTTGTGATGTGATGGTGAGGATTGATTTACAGAGTTGGAAATGCTACTAAGAGCAGTGGAAGATAGTCTGGAAGTTACCGGTACTGTACTAGTTGACGGGGATGATAATGCGTTCTCAATATCATTCATTCTACTTCTGCTTGAATTAATTTCAGGTTTGGCACCAGGGGAAGTTAAGTTTGAAGGAGATTTGGTTGCTGGTGAACCGACCGAGTCTTCTATGCTCGAGTCCATGTCTGGCGTTTCGATAGGCGGCTCGTCGTAACACCGAATGTGTGAGGTATCAAAGGGGTCAACTCCCTCACTCTGATCAAATCTACTGTCAGCATTCTGTGGGGCAACCTCTTCCCTAACACTCTCACTCTCCTTGTTTAGTGCAACGTCTCTATTCACTTCTTTCTCACTTGGAATATGGATAACACTGGATGTGTCGGTTCTTGACGGACTTACACTATTCGATTGGTTTTGATTAGTATAGTTTGAGTCTTGGCACTGCTGGCTAACTGAATTGCCATTTTCCACACCACTATTTCCTCCCTCATCCCACTCTTCCTCATCGTAAAAGCTATCATCATCAAAGTCATCGTAGTTGCTGGACATGGCTGAGTACTGCGGCTGGAATGTTTGAACGCAGCTACTCTCTTGATTAGAACATTGTGCAGTGCTACAAGAGTCGTCTTGCACGGCAGTCTCCTGTGCGTTGAGCTGGTTGTGAATTTGAGCCCGGATTTTTTGGTTGTGGATTTGTATTTGCGTATTTTGCTGGCTTTGTGTGAGCGTATTCGGCTGGCTTTGTGTGTGTGTATTTGGCTGGCTTTTCTGGTTGTGGACTTGTACGAGTGTGTTCCGATGAGGGTCCATTAGGGAGGTGTTGTGGACAGGGGGGCTGGGGGAGGGGCGACTGGGGACCCTAAGGGGTGTGTGGCCCGCAGACAAGGCACTGGTGATGTTTTCGTATGTGCGAGCTTCACTTGCCAATCTGTCACCACTCCCTGGGGGGGAGGGGGGAAAGGGGGGAATAAATGTTAGTTTGTTATAAAGCCATTTAAGTAAGTACAGCTTAAGTAAGTACAATTTAAATCTACAATTCTTCCTTTCAGGCCAGAGTCAATCAAGAGATTTCTGTTCCTGCTCACCTTCACCTCTGTGCCATGTTTATCTATGGATGGGGCGATGCTCAAAAATTGTGTTTGCCAAGAAAATTTCTCTCTGTGCACATACTTCTAGAAAGAAATCACCATTCATATTCGTACCTCCATACCCCATTTACCCAATATACCTTCTATCCCCTCATTTCCAACTCTGTCATTTGTGTCACTCAGTAAAATTACATCTGTACACTCTTGCCTTTCTCTTACACATTTATTGACTTTATTCCAAAACTTTCTCATTTCTTCCACACCTTTTTCCATTTTCTTGGTTGACAGGTGCATACACATCTATCTATTCCGATATTGCACTCACACCACACAATTCTTGAATCTACACATCCATAGTTTTTCACCCGCTTCCTCATACTGTTTGACAAGATCACAGCTGCCCCTTTCTTTTTCTTTCGCTTATATCCAGCATCCATACCAGACCAGACAACCCATCCTCCCCAACCCCACAATTCATGCTCTAAATCATCTTGCTAATACACCTGATCTTTAATCACATCACCAATAAACTGGAAACTCTATAAAAATAAATTATAATAATAACTAAATATACCGTACTGTACATTGTGAATGAGTAAATAGACTGTACCTGTAATATTGGTGTACTGAGGCAGTGGGAGGTCAATGAGTGATGCCACACTGCCCCGCAAGTGGTCACCCGGCTCCAGATTGTTGGTTCCTCGCAGGTCTGTGATAGAGTACGATCGCTGACGACTATTCTCACTCAGGTCAATCAGGGCCTCCTCTCTGCAATATCATTAATCTTAGGTTAGCCAAAAGATCAGGTGCAAAAATTAGCTTAAGTGGCAGGAGGAAGTTGTAGGCACCAGTTATTCAGGAAGAGCTTCAGGTGGAGCATAAGGATTTCTATATTTCCTGTTTCACCACCTGGCCTCCTTTGTTATTTTTTTCCTAGTGCCTCAGTTTCACAAATAACAATTTTAGCTTGCTCTTAAGTCGCGCCATTCCTGCCTACTACCTAGCAGACCTGTGATGAAAGCTCAGGTTGGTGAAGGTTTTCTGAGACATACCCGGTGTCTACCATCTCCCTTGAATAAGGAGATGGGTAATTGTTACTGATTACAATGGTTTAGGAAATAGAAAAATACAAGCCAAAAATCAAATCCTGTACAGTATACACAACTGTACCGTACTACAATTATGAGTGGAAATTCCCGGCGCGACCGAAGCCGCTCCAAGGACCCGTGCCCCCAGGGAGGGGGCAGGGGATGGTTGTGACGGTTTGGCTCCCGAAACTGCTCCCCGCGGCCGGCATCCGGCATCCGGCATCCATACTCATATCTCTCACCGATCCATCCACTCACTCACAGACAACACACAGCTGCATGCACGACCTCCCGAAATCCATCCTTCCGCATCCTCCCTTCCTCGCGAGGACAGAGTCCACCTGGCCAGGCTGAGATGCGGACACCATCCAGCTCTCCTGAGCTATCAGAAGAGACTGGATGACTCCGTTGCCGACTCCTGCCCAGGATGTAACACAGCACCCCATACCATTAAACACATCATAGAAGACTGCATTTCACACAACCACTTATGCCAACAACACAATCTACACTCAATGAGAGCTCTGTGGGAAAGCCCGATCGAGGCCATGGCCTTCCTCAGGGACTCGGGGCTGTTCGGCCAGGCAGCTTAGGGAACAACAACAACAACATCAATTATGAGTACTGTCCTGTACAGTACAAAGCTACAAGCGCTATACACCCTACATAACTTATATTTACTTCACTGCATATACTGGCGTACAAGACCACGTGGAATATACAACGACACAGTATTTTCCCCCTAGGAAGTAGGTACAAGTGATATATTCGCCATATAAAACTAGGCAGAATCTTAGTGCTATATAACTTTGATAAATATGATACTTTATAACTCACCATATACTGGAGGATTGTAACATGTAATGCCATAATACGGTAATATAGGCTAGGCTAACTATTACCTAATTTTTCTTACAATATGTAACTATTATACTGTATATTACTATTATATTTATTGGTCATATATCTACTTATTTGTCAGTATCATTATGTTGACAACCTACCTTCATACCAGTAGTCAATAAGCGCATTGGTACTACGAAATAGTAATTACAGTATTACAAAAGGAAAAATTCTGCATATCTTTATTGGAACAAAAACGATAACAGATTGGCGATTCACATGTCACGTCGTGAGGCGACAAGTTACCAAGCCGGCAGCAAATTTACCGACTTCAATCAAATTTCCACACCTTACAGTTAATAGAGTTGTCTTTGCCTGGCTTTTAATTGTATAAAACATTTATTACATGCTGTACATACTGTAGTATGATACTTTAACCCTCTGAAACCGGCTGGCCTCTATAGAGCCAAATCGAGTTTGCACCGTCACACACGGATGTCCTTTATAGAGCCATAGCATTATTACATGGCTTAAAACCACTTAAAACCATGCTAAAGAAAGATTTGTTGTCTTGGTGGCCGGTCCGCATAACGCACAACAATAAAAACACACAGCCAGTCAGTCAGGTGACTCATGCTTGAGGGAGGCCCTAAAGCAATCTAGTATAATTTTCTGTAGTCCCAATTGATGCATGAACATAGCGGAGAGTGACTTAGGAATGGCTACAATGGTGAAATAAATCAGTAATCTATATAATCAATAATCAATACTTGAACGAATGTAAACAAACTGTAGCCGTGGTCGATGGTATGGTGTCAGAGTTTTCGGACAAGTACAGATTACATGTCAAAACACACAACTTTATTTTCCACCTCAAATGAAAACCACTTGATGTACAATACTCTAGTCTTCGTAAGATAACAGTGTGTACTACCTAGGTTAGGCCATTTAATTACATATATACATATACAGTATACAATTTTAAGACTGAGAGCTCCACACATACGTGCAGTTTCAGTCTCTTGTCCTAATGGCGGCGTTCCTGGCAACCCTGTTAAGGGCTGCTTCACTTGTCATTTTTGGATTAAAGATCAGCACGTATAGTCCGATCCCGGGTCTTCCTCGGTTCACTCCTTGGTGCAGCTCCCTCCACAATCACGGACATGTATCTTTTCACCCAATTTTGTTCATCCATTTTCTCCACATGCCCATACCATCCCAGTCTACTTGTACGCATCTCCTCGCTATTACTCTTTATACCTAAGCGTCTCATCAGCTCATCATTTGTTATTCTATCCTGCAGTTTGGCCCCACACATCTATCTCACCATTCTCATCTCATTACGTTCCATTCTGTTGACATCCTCTACTTTCACGACCCATCTTTCTGAGGCATACATCATTGCAATTCTAACACATGAGGCATACACCTTTCCCTTCAGGAGGAGAGGCATTCTTTTCATGGTCAGAATTGTCAGCAGTTCTCTGAACTTCCCCCAGCCACATCTAATTCTAGCGACAGTGGCAGCTTCGGCCCCACCACCGGCAGAGATGGTATCTCCTAGGTAACAAAACTTGTCCTCCAGCTCCAATGACTCATTTCCAAAATTCACAGCCACAGGATCATCATTTAACACAAGCTCGCCCTTGCACACTACGCACTCAAATTTCTCGATTTCTGACTTATCCTTCGGCAGGGGTCCTTTTATTCTACTACAGCGCTTACTCCCATGGTGCACCCAAAATCAACAGAAGCTACACCGAATCGAGTTAGCGCCCATACTCTTTCCACACACTGCACATGGGTATTGGGTATGCACCGATCTTTTCCACATTGCCTCGTCTCAATCTAGAATGCATAACCTTGGTTTTGTTAATAGTTTTGCCTTTAGATTTAGTATATTCAGAGCTTTGCTTAATTATAGATTTGCACTTTGACAGATTCGTTAAAAATAGTAATTATTTCATAAATGTTTATACCGTACATATTTTAATAATGCATCACTTAGCTCTACTCCCACTAGTTCAGTATATTTTGATAGAACTAAACTTAAAGATACCCTTAAATTCCTCCTTTTCAATACTTATGTTAGATTCGGGCCTTACATTTTCAAACAAATATTAGGAATTCCTATGGGTGGAAATGCTAGCCCTTTAATTGCAGATTTATTCTTGCTTGCTTTAGAATTTAAATATATAAAAGACTTAGTTGACAGTAGCAAGAAAAATAAAACCCCAGAAAAATTAGCACTTGTTAAATTATTAAGTAATAATAGTAGATTTATTGATGATATTCTCGTTTGCAATTTGTTATAAATTTTAATCAAGTTGCGATACTTATTTATCCTAATTCTATTCCCCTCACACATTGTAACGTAAATGATGAAGTTGAAAATTTTCTTGATATAAATATAGACTCATAGAGATTGTTAATGAACAGTGCATACTTAAAGTATATCACGAAGTTGATGATATTAATTTTAACGTAATAAACTTTCCTTTCCCTAGTAGTAATATCGATAGTAAAATAACTTATAATTGTTTTTATTCCCAGTTAATAAGATTTGGTAAAATTTGCACTAAAGTAGATGACTTTTGGGCTAGAGCTAGGTTACTATACAGACCCTTAGTAGACAGAGGTTTTGAGGCAAGTAAATTGTTACATAAATTTAATCTTTTTAGGGTCAATTATTGTGACTGTACTGTATTCTAAAATTTGACATCAATAATTTTAATCAAGCATTTTTAACTTGAAGATTCTTGTATAACCTCTGCTTACTTTTTGTCTGTTTGTATTTATTGTTTTTCTTTTTCTATTATTATTATTGATGATTCTTTAAAAATTAATTGTTCTTGTTAAAAGAGTACTCTTTGTTTAAATCTGTTGTTGCTTCTTCATATTTTGCAATTATTTGTCTTTATATATCTATTCATTGTCGATAGAATCAATTGCTTGCTTTTGCGATTTCCTTAGTATATTTGTACAATAAATGTAGGTTATTTGTAGGGTAGCTATTGATAGGGGTCACTTGAGGCATGCTATGCTTACTGTACAGGTACCTACCCGATAGCACTATCGTTAGTGAGTGCTGTAATTTTGTTTGTAATATTATAGATATCTTATCAATATTTGTACTTTGTACTATTGTTAATGTCGTGTCATGTTGCAAATTTGATTTTAAATGAACATTTTGACATTTGACATGTACAGTAGTTTCTTTATTCATGCCGAGTTTAGTCAAATTTACCAGAACATCCCGGACTTCTCAAATTGACTAATTCCTTGAACGTGACGATAGTGCGTTGTTATGTGTGCGATTAGTTTGCTTGGGACCCAGATTAACTTGCTCATGTAGTAATGTATACACCCTATGTGGTGGAGTGTGTACTTAATTTTTTTATTTTTTATTTTAGTAAGCGTTGTTTCCACATAGCGATTTTGATAAGTTAATTTGACTTTATATTGTCTTTGTCCCAGTTTTGGTTTGCTTTGTTTGCAAGTTTTACATTTTAATTAATATTGACTCTTAAACCCTTGCTCGCCATGCCCTCTCTCCATCTTCTGAATTTGGCCTCAGCATCTTGCAAATGTCAGCTATTAGGACTAAATCGTCTGCATAAAACAGTTCCCACGGGAGTCCGGATCTAAAATCTCTAGACAGTGCCTCCAGGACCATAATAGAGGAGGGGGCTTAACACTGAACCCCGATACGGACTGTGAACTCCTCACTCGGTACACCCTTCACCCTCACCGCACTTTGAGAATCCTCATATATCTTCATTATCACACGCACCAGCCACTCTTACACACCAAGTTTCCTCATAGCCCACTGCACAACATCTCTAGGCACCCTGTCAAAGGCCTTCTCCAGGTCTACAAACACAAAGTAAAGATCCCTGCCCTTTAATAAGTATCTCTTGGTTCTCTCCTGTATCTGCCTGACTGTGAAGATAGCATCGGTTATACCACGTCCTGGCATAAAACCAAACTGCATATCATCAATGGAGATGCCTTGCCTGATCAAACCCTCAAAGACTCTCTCACAGACCTTCATGATTTGGTCAAGCATTTTCAGACCCCTATACTTAGGCCTACCTCTATCTAGCGCATCCCCTTTTCCTTTGTATAAATTTACTATTACACTTTTATGCCAATCCTCAGGGATTTTCTCCTTTTTAATAATGGTGTTTATCATCTCAGTGACTAAGCTGACACCAGTTTTCCCTGAGGCTTTTATCATCTCAGCGACAATGTCAGAGTACCCAGGAGCTTTACCGTCCTTTATTTTATTGATTGCGTCGCTCACTGCAGCTGGTGCTATCAAAGGAGGGGGTCCAGATATTAGATTTTTGATACTAAGCTGTTCCTCTCACTTAAACATTAGGCTACCATAGTGCGGTGGGAATATGAACAGGATTAGATTAATATCCAGTATTCGAGAATGGATAATAAGTCGTAGGCGTGTGCATAAACCTTTAACCGTCTTGGTGGTGTAATGGTTAAGATATCTAAAAATCTGCGAGTGATAACCCGAGTTGGTATCTAAAAATCTGTGTGTGATAACCCGGGTTCGAATCCTGGTGGATCACATATATGCTTTCATTAATTTAATTGGAGGTGTTTGGTGTTGTGGTGAAATTAATAAAAAATAGATTCCATTCAAACTCTACATTTAGCAATCGTTCATAGTGTGCCTACCATGCTTCTCTGATATTATCGCTCTTCAATGTTCATATGTTCATCTATAAGTTAAAACAAACACACATGGAAAAGAAAGAGGCCTAATGCTTTATATGGTAAATATAACAAATTCTGTTAGAATTGAAGGGTTGTACAGAAGGGCTATAACAGGAGAAAAATACATATGGGTGGCAGCCCGCCCAAGACGCACACATTTTCGGCAATTTTTGATCAAAATCAATAATTAATTGTAAAGAAAGGCTATAATTATAGGCCTACAGCAGAAACATAAACAAAGGCCATTGCTTACCTTAAAATCAAATACTTAACCCAAGTGTCCAGGATTATAATGTAAAACTTGCAAAATAAACAAACCAAAACGTATACGAACACAGTAAAAAGAGAAAATAACTAATCAAAATCGCTATGTGGAAACAACGCTTAAGTAAAATAATAATTTATGAATAAAAGAACACAATCCACCACATAGGGTGTACATTACTAGATGTGCAAGTTAATCTGGTTCCCAAGCAAACTAATCGCACACATAGTGATAGACAATAAGTTAAATTTCTCAGAACATTTAGCGGAAAAGATAAACAAAGCCAATAGAATTGTAGGGCTGATAAGGAGGACATTTGTGTCACTTGACGAAGAAATATTCAGGAATCTCTATACAGCGCTGGTTAGGCCGCACCTGGAATATGCGAACCAGGTGTGGGCTCCATATATGGTAAAGGATATAGAAGCAGTGGAGAAAGTGCAGAGGAGAGCTAGCAAGCTAGTACCAACGTTGAAGAACGCGGGCTATGAACAGAGGTTGAGGACACTGGGACTTCCGACACTGGCATATAGGAGAAAGAGAGGGGATATGATAGAGAATTTTAAGATAGTGTCAGGAAAGTATGATGAGGAAGTGTGTGAAGGTATCTTCTTGATGTGGAAGGGAACAAGAACGAGAGGACACTCTAAGAAAATTTACAAAGAAAGAAATAGGCTTGAAAAGGCAAAGAACTCATTTTGTGATAGAGTGGTAAACGAGTGGAACGCGCTGCCCCAGTAAGTAGTCGATTCCGAATCAATAAGGAAGTTTGAAAGTAATCTTGATAAAGCATGGGGAAGACAAGATTTGAAGTTTGATTATAAAGCAAAAATACAGAATAGTAAAAATGTTGCGTCTGCTGCCGCCGCCGCCAACACAGTGAACGACCGCAGTAGTGCAAGTACTGGCACTGAGCTGGATACACAGGCCTAGTTTGCCTTTTTCCAGAGGATCTACTGTAAGAAACTGTAAATAACAACGCACTGTCGTCACGTTCAAGGAATTAGTCAATTTGGGAAGTCGGGGACATTCTGGTAATTTTTTTACTAAACTCTGCATGAATAAAGAAACTAGATTACGTGTCAAAATGTTCTATTAAAATCAAATTTGCAACTTGACAAGATAATAACAATACAGTAAACCCCGCTAACTCGGACTCTTTTTAGTCGGAAACCCGCACTTCTCAGAATGGCATCGGCCTCTCGGAAATGTCCCTGTATATCTCGGAAATTTCCGAGTTGGGCGGGATTTGTGTCCGGTTTACAATGTTCTCTCACTCGGTTTTAAGTGATTTTAGGATGAATTGAAGCCTGTGCCTTTTAATTACTGTGTTAATATTAATTACTATGTACTGTACTGTCCCTGAAAACATAATAAGGTTCGTATTTGTCATTATTATAATGAATTTCACGTAAAAAAAAAAAAAAAAAAATATCTCAATTTTCTCTGACGCAGACTTTCCTCTTATAATTCGGAATTTTCCCTCTCTTAAGTCGGTCATAAGTCGGACATCTCGGAAAATCAGGCTTCTCGGAAGTGATCTCCCCTCAATTAGTCCGAGTTAGCGAGGGTTTACTGTAGTACAAAATACAAATATCACTCACTGACGATAGTGCTATCGGGTAGGTACCTGTAAGCATAGCATGCTTCAAGTGACCCCTAATAATTACTACCCTACTAATAACCTACATTTATTGTACAAATAAACTAAGGAAATCGCAAAAGCAAGCAATCGATATACACTCCAACCTCCATTCAACGGACAAATGTGTGCAAGCACCTGTCCGTTCCTGCTAAATGTCCGTTGCTGCTAAATACTGTCCAGTCCGGATGTAATCCGGAAATTCCTTGAGAAAAATCCGGTGTTGAGTACAGGTGTCCGGATCGTGACATTTAACTGTTATGCATCCTTTTTTTTACTGTACCTGAAATAAATCCTGGTAATCCCTTGTGCTACACCCTATTGATAATGCAAAACTATTGAACACACTTAAAAGTGTATATTATTTGGTCTCTATATAATCTGTGAATCATTTCCGATATGATAGAATTAAAGATTTTTTTTCCACCAACTCATAATCAGCAAAAACGACACAAATGTCAATTAAAAACATGTTATAATATTTCCCCATCATTTTGTGTATACCGTGGGAAAAAAAAAAATCTATCAAACGTAAATCTCCCGTCTGGGAAGCTCGGCGCCTAGACGGAGGGGAGGGTTGAACTATTTTTTTTTACTATCTTATTTATTGTTTATCTATGTGCTAGAAGGATATTATATTTTTCAATTCCATCCCATTAGAAATGATTCAAAGATTACAAAAAGTCCAAATAAGACATTGTTATGTTAATGTATAAGGGATTTAGGTAGATGAATTAGAGAGATAGATAGATAGAAAGAGTGTGTATATCGAAGGAAAAAAACAAAACAAAAAATCTATCAAACGTAAATCTTACGTCTCTGCTCCCACGGAGGGGAGAGTTGAAATATTTTGTTGACTATCTCATTTATTATTTATCTATGTGCTGGAAGGATATTATATTTTTCAATTCCATCACATTAGAAATTATTCAAAGATTACAAAAAGTCCAAATAAGACATAGTTATGTTAATGTATAAGGGATTTAGGTAGATGAATTAGAGAGATAGATAAATAGAAAGAGTGTGTATATCGAGGGAAAAAACAAAACAAAAAATCTATCAAACGTAAATCTTCCGTCTCTGCTGGCACGGAGGGGAGAGTTGAAATATTTTGTTGACTATCTTATTTATTATTTATCTATGTGCTGGAAGGATATTATATTTTTCAATTCCATCATATTAGAAATGATTCAAAGATTACAAAAAGTCCAAATAAGACATAGTTATGTTAATGTATAAGGGATTTAGGTAGGTGCATTAGAGAGATAAATAGATAGAGCAACAGACTTTGCTCCAACTTTTTTTCGAGCAACGGACTTTGTCCGTTGCTGGGTCCATTGGCCGACTACGTTTTTTTACCGTAATTGCCGATGTCCGGAGAATCGGAGTCCGTTGAATGGAGGTTCGAGTGTATACAATATTTATTGCGCATCCTGGACACTTGCTAAACATTAAATTTTAAGGTAAACAATGGCCTTTGTTTATGTTTCTATTATTCTATCTATCTATCTATCTATTGCCTGACGCCGTGATCCCCGAAGGGGTGGCCACGAACGAACCGCCCCCATGCACCTCTGTCCCCAGTCAGTCGACGCCCCTCCCCCCAACCAGCACCGCCTTCATTCATGTAGTTCCTCACTCCATCCTTCCACCTCATATTCGGTCTACCTCTCCCCCTCTGTCCCTCCACCTCGCTCTCGTACACCCTCTTAGTCATTCTCTCGCTTTCCATACGTTCCATATGGCCGAACCATCTCAAGTTGTTCCTTTTCACACTTTCCAGCACATCTACCTCCACACCACACCTCCTTCTTACTTCCTCATTAGTCTGTCTATCCCTCCATGTAACTCCGCACGCACTCCTTAGGTAATTCATTTCCACTGCTCTCACTCTTGGTCTGAGTCTCTCAACCAACGTCCATGCTTCGCTTCCGTAAGTCAGTGTCGGGATTACCACACTGTCATGCAAGGACTTCTTCACTTCCATACTGACCACCCTATTTCTTGTTACTGCTTTTAGCGTTCCTACAACCCTCTTCCCCTGTTGTACCCTCTCCCGCACCTCTTCATCCATAGTCCCATCTTTACTCAACACACTGCCCAGATACTTAAAAGAGTTGACGATCTCCATAGCCTGACCGTTCAGCTTCACCTCACACTCTGTGACTTCACCCCTTTCGAAGACCATAACCTTGCTCTTCCCCGTATTTACCTTCAAATTCCGTTTTTCGCACACTGTTCCAAACTCATTTACCAGACCCTGCAACTCCCATTCATTATCACTCATCAGAACTGTATCATCCGCAAACAGCAGTATAGGTAGCTTCCACTCAATTCCCTCCCTTTTCAGCGATACACCAACATCCACTGCTCTTGATAGTATTTCTTTCATAACTCCATCCATATATACAGTAAACAACCACGGGGACAACACACACCCCTGTTTCAAACCAACATTCAGGTCAAAGAACTCGCTCTGCTCACTCTCCACACGTACTGCCGCCTTTGCACCCTCATACATGCTCTTCACTGCTTTCAGCAACTTGCCCTCTACTCCGTATATTCTAAGTACTTTCCACAAACCTTCTCTATCCACTCTGTCATAGGCCTTCTCCAAGTCCATAAAGGCAACATACACCTTTTGTTTCTTCTCCAGATACTTCTCCACAACACAATTCAGGGTAAAAATCTGATCTACACATCCTCTTCCCTTCCTAAAACCTCCCTGCTCGTCGCCTATCCATTTCTCCGTTCTCACTCTCACTCTCTCAATCACTACCCTACTGTATACCTTCCCTACTACGCTTAGAAGACATATTCCTCGGTGGTTACCACACACTCCTCTTTCCCCTTTGCCCTTATATAGGGGGACTATTATGCCAGTCTTCCAGTCATCGGGTGCACTCCCCTTCTCCCATGCTAGTTTGCACATTTTCCATACCCATTCTATCACTATCTCACCACCATACCTCAACATTTCCCCACACACTCCATCTGTTCCTGGTGCTTTCCCCAACTTCACTCTTTTCATGGCTTCCCACACTTCTGACCTCCTGATCCCCACCTCCTCCTCCACTACTTCTCTTCTTCTCCCTCCCATACCATATCCAGCTATGTTTGCTGGCTCTTCATTCCTTTCATTTAGCAACTCACTGAAGTACTCCCTCCATCTTTCGACTCTCTCTTGGTTCTCGGCTAGCATTCTCCCATTCTTATCTTTCACACCCTTACTGTTTCCCTTGCTACCTTCCCTAACTTTCTTGACTTCTTTCCAGAACAGTTTCTTACTCTCCCTCCATTTTACACTCAGATTCCTTCCAAATTCCTCATCTACTCTTCTCTTACTTTCCTTCACTACTCTCTTCACCACCCTCTTACTCTCCACGTACCTCGCTCGTTTCTGTCTCTCGGAATCTTCATTCCCTCTACTACCCAACCACTCTCTATATGCTTTCTTCTTTTCTTCCACAGCTATTCTTACCTCTTCTGTCCACCATGCTGTACCTTTTCACTCCCCTCCCTCTTCTCCTCACTCCACACACCTCCTCACATGCTGCACAGATCTCATCCTTAAACACCTTGCTCATCTCCTCCACTTCCTCCATAACTTCCAGGTCGAACCCACCTAGTCGTCTTTCCACTGCTCTCCTGTACTCCTCCCTGACTTCCTCCTCCTGCAACCTCTCCACCCTCCTCACCATTCCACCCTCCTCTCGCCTCCCTCCCGCTCTCCTCACCCACTTCTTTTGTATCCTAACCTTGGCTACCACTACATAATGATCAGACAGACCCCCTCCAATACCCCTATACACCCTAGCATCCATCACAGATTTCTTCATTCGTTCATCCACACATACATAATCAATCAATGACTTTCGTTCCACCACTGTCTTATCCTTCATCGTCAACATCCGTTTCCACGTGTACCTGTGGATCATTCTGTGTCGGAAGAAGGTGTTGGCTATCCACAGCCTCCTCCCCACACATACGTCCACAAGTGCACTACCATTCCCATTCACCTCTGATGGTATCTATTATTGTAGGCCTATTATAGCCTTTCTTTATAATTAATTATTGATTTTGATCGAAAATTGCCGAAAATGTGTGCGTCTTGGGCGGGCTGCCGTCCATATGTATTTTTCTCCATAAATTATGTTATTCCTATTACAGTACACAAATTTCCAATACGCGCCGTGCTTTACCACCCATATAGACGTGGATTAGAGGGACTGACTTATAATTTACACCCAACAAGCATACAATTTACGAGATGCAGCAACAACGTAAAATACCACATCTATCAAGCAACCAAAAACATATTTAGACACTAATTTTTTCCCCGCAGCATCCAGGAATAAAATCCTCTACCATTTCAAATAGTTAATAGTTCCACTCTTAAATCTTTTAGAACTAAGATCACCAGTCCTTATCTCCCTGATCTTTCACTTGATCCTGTTCCTAATCATAATCACCCTGCGCAAAACCCCCCACACATTATGCCACATGCCACCCGAGAGCGGCCCTCTGAGGGTCCCACTATGTAAATGTAATCCAATGGTTTTTGAAGGTGTATTTATAGCATAAAATCTTGTCTTGTACGCCAGTACAGTACTGGGTACTGTATACCTTTTATAATTTTCTAAAGCATGGGTTGGAATTCTCTGACTCCAATACATTTTTTCCATGGACACACACACAAGATAGCTAACTGGCTGATATAACAGATATTAGTATGTTATCATAACTGAGACTATACTGTAAAACCCCTCTTTCAGAATGTAAAGATTTGAAAACCTAAGGTTATCCCACTACAGTCGACCCTCAATTTAATGGACTAATAGGGGGGAGACGGTGTCCGTTACTGGAAAATGTCTGTTGCTGGAAAATCGCCGATTTAGCCCTAATATGCCTCGAAAATGAAGATTTTTAATTTTCCGGGTGTTTTTATGTCTTTCCTTACATATTGCACATAAAAATAAAGTTTTTTTAATAAAAATATTCTTTCATTACCGAGATAAACAAATAAAAACCATAGAAATACAGGGGTTTGCCGGGAAACTGGTGCGCTGCGCCAGCCAATTACCGGACTTTTTTTCGAGCAACAGACTTTGTCCGTTGCTGGGTCCATTGTCCGGCTACGGACAGAGTTCGTTACATCGGGGTCCGTTAAATCGAGGGTCGACTGTATATAGGTATCTAGGCTCATCTCTACCTCTCTTGCTTTTGGACTGATTAAAAGACCATGGAAAAGGTTTGAAACACTGAAATAAATGTCAATTAATGTTATTCAATTCAATCTGGGCATTTAACTCTCTCCTTCAGCCAAGATTGAAGGGTTTCACTTTTGGAAACTTCACACTTTGGAAAGAGAGAAGAGTTGTACTGTACTGTACATTGGAAGTGAAGCAGTGAGCCAGCCAGGCATTACAGACCTTCCCTGGGGTGGAGTCCTCTGGTTATCAAGGGTAAGGTCATCTGGCCATCTCTCGTTGACCAGCCGATTGTACGGGAACCTAAACCGTTGTCCGGGCTTCAGGCGCAGGGATTGGTGCTCTGATAATGAGTAGCATAATATTACATTCAATTCAAAGTAACTTGGCAGTTTATTCCAGCAATCTCCTTAGAATTGTTCCTAATTTTTTTTTTTTTTTTTTTTTTTTTTTTATGTGCATTAGTTTAACCAGACCACTGAGTCACAACAAGAGACTCTCATAGGGCTGGCTCCTCATTGATTAAAGATATATTTATCTTATGGACATAATAGAAGTTCTTTATTAACCCTCTGAGACTGTAGAACAGGCAAGAGAAGTGGTAATGAATAGGAATGAATGGAGAATGCTTGTGAATAGGTGAGTGATAATGCGGTCTTTAAGAGAGGGGATCGGGCGCCAGCTGGGCTAGATAACAGTCCGTCAGATGCCTGGCCCGAGAAGCCGATGTATATGAAGAGTCATGCCTGGATGTGAGGTGGCTCAGGTGGGCGGGCATTGTGGTGTGCTCCGCTGCGTGTCTGCCTTCTGAAACCGGAACCTCTCCAGGAGGTCTGGGGCCGGGGAAGTGCTGGAGGCCCTTAGTGATCCTTGGTCTCTAGGTCTTCTCCTGAGTGACCTAGATGTGTGTGAATTTGTATTTTGTTTTGTTTTTATGTTGTGTTGTATTGCCCCTGTTCGGGCTCTGTCTCGAGCCTCAGTATATACATACATACATACTTTTTTAGATATACTGTATGTTCTACACTGAACATACTTAGGGGAAGCAGCTCTACCCGAGGCCACTGAAGGATGGCCGAAACAACCCAAGGTAGACTCAAGGTAGGTAGGTAATAACCTTACTAAGAATGTTGAGTAAAATGCTACCTTGGGGCAAGTTAAATTAATCTGGCCAGTTAAATTTTAATTTGACTTAACCTCTTCTGTACCAGCGACGGCAGGGAGCCGTCAGTAGATAAATCACTCCCCAGTCGCAGCGACGGTAGGGAGTCGTCAGTAATGTACTTTCCTTGTAACTGGCAGTATCAGGCAGTGCCTGGTACCATGACCGTTTGAGCACTGCTCTAGAGTTGGCAACACTTCTCAGCTTATATCCAGCCCTCTACAGGCTGGGAGAGCCAATATTCCTTCATCTTTTGAGGTGGGAGGTTGTTCTATCTTGTCATTTTGGCAACATTGCTTGGGACTGGGGGGGGGACTATTATTACTGTACCCTACAGTGCAGTAGGGGTTAATTAAGTTTAAGGATTAATTGGCGGATTCTGAGGAGAAAATGCAGCGGGTAATCAAGAGTTTGGTGTGATTTGTGGGAGGAGGAAGCTGAAAGTAAACATCATTAAAAGTAAAGTAATGGTGTGTAATATGGGTGATTGTAGGGTGAATCTAGATGTGAGGCTGGATGGGGAAATATTGGAACAAGTAAAGTGTATTAAATATCTAGGAGGAACGATAAGCAAGAATGGAGCTATGGAAATGGAGGTAAAACAGAGAGTATGTGAAGGAAGGAAAGTTTTTGGAGCAATTAGAAGTACAGTATGTGGAAGGTGAGAAGTCTCGGAATGAAAGTTAAAAGTGCAAGGTATCTAAGGAATTGTTGTGATCGTATAGGGCTGAGACATGGGCTCTGAAGGTAAAGGAGAGAAGAAAGCTGGATGTGATGGAGATGAGTTGCTTGAGGAGTATGTGTAGAGATACTCGTAGAGACAGATTGAGGGATGAAGAGATATGTAGGAGAGTGGGGCAGCAGGATCATTTGTCGGCCAGAGTGGACAGAAGGGCTGAGCTGGTATGGTCATGTTGAACGAATGGAAGATGAAAGGCTTACAACGAGAATAAGTGAGTCAGATACAAGGGGAGATAGAGGGGTAGGAAGACCCCCATTGAGATGGAGAGACTGTGTAGGACAAGATTTGAAAGATAGAGGAATGACTATAGATCAGGCAAGGGAAGTGGTAATAAACAGGAGAATGCTTGTGAATAGATGAGTGAAAATGTGGTCATTTGGGAGAAGGGGTTGGGCGCCAGTTGGACTAAATTATAGTCCGTCAGGCGCCTGGCCCGGGGAGCCGGTATTGCCGGCAAATATGAAGGGTGCGCCTGGAAGTGTGGTGGGCAGGCTTGTGGTTTCGGCTCGCTGCATGTCTGCCTGCTGAGACCGGAACTTCTCCGGGTGGTCGGGGGCCGGGGGGAGTATTGGAGTGACCTTGGTGATCCCTGGTCTCTGGGTCTTCTCCTGGGTGACCTAGATGTGTGTGAATTTGTGTTTTGTTTTTGTGTGTTCATTGTTTTTCTGTTATGTTATGCTGTCCCTGTTCGGGCTCTGTATCGAGTCGGCCACCCCCAGAAAAAAAAATGGGGAATGGGCCTGAGTAAATAGAAATAGAAATAGAAATAGAAATGGAAGTTTAAGGATGGCATGTTACAGGGGAAGTGTACTAGCACGTCATGCTTACCATATATGCCCGGTGACCACATTGTTTGTATGAGTTTGGTTGTTACAATATTATATTTTATGTATTTGATAGAACATACATTTTGTATTTTTCTTGTATTGTTTTTATCTTTTGTCTACTTGTGTCTTTTAGTATTAATTTTCTTTACTACAGTGGAAACCCCCTCTTAGCTCCTAATCGGTTCCGCAGAAATGGAGCTAAGATTGAAACAGCCAAGATCGGGGCACTGTTCTTATGGGGAAAATTCTAATCGGTTCCGTGCTCATTCTATAAGTTGCACTTTTTCCCAGTTTTAGCCTATGAAAACATGTTTTTTGTCTACATAAAGTAAATCTTATGCATTGTAAATAATAATGTAGACATGGCTAAATAAGTCCTAACCATAAAAACTTAGGTGCACTATTAATACTGTACATTGGGGTATTATTCTTATGGGAAAAATGGTAGGCCTACTGTAGGTTCTAAATTTGTCCAATCACCCTCTAAAGTACCTATTTCGCCCCAAATACATCCAATAAATACATATTATGAGGAGAATATGTATAAATACATAAGGTGCATTATAAATTATAGGTTTGACTCCTGTAAGGAGATAAAGAAAACCTAATATTTAGTAGTGGCCCCGTAATCATTGACGAACATGCCTATTACATAAGGCATCCTCTTCAAACTAACTTTCACTCTGTTGAGCACCATCTCTCCTCCTACAAACCTGATCTTCTCTTCCTCACCGAAACCCAGGTGTCTGTAGCAACATCCAGCAACCCCTTCTCTGTATCCTCCTACTTTCTCTATCCTAGTTTCAAAGCCAAAGGCGGATGTTGTGCATATGTGCACAACAAACTCACTTGCTCTCGTGTTCCCGATTTCGACTCCTCTGAATTCTCAACTTTATGGCTCAAACTTTCCTGTCATTCTCTTACTAAATATTTCTGTGCTGTCTATCTTTCCCCTAACTCTACCAACTTTCCTAAATTCTTTGACTATCTAAACTCTACAGTGGAACACATTCTATCCATTTCTCCTTTCTCAGAAATCTCCATCTTAGGTGATTTCAACGTTCACCACCGCCAATGGCTCTCCTCTCACACTACTGATCCACCTGGTGAACAAGCCTACGTCTTTTCTATCCTAAATGACCTAGAGCAGTTAGTTCAGCAACCCACCCGTATCCCGGATCGCATCGGAGATCGGCCCAACATTCTTGACCTGTTTCTAACTTCTAACCCTTCTTCTTATACTGTCGATCTTTTCTCTCCTTTGGGCTCCTCCGACCATAAACTTATCTCTGTCACCTGTCCTATCTCTCCAGTACAGCCACCCGATCCTCCTAGCCGGCGGCGCTTGTGGCACTTTGGCGCTGCCGACTGGGAGGCTCTTCGGCAGTACTTCTTTGATTTCCCATGGAATGATTTCTGCTTCCATGGCCGAGGACCCTCGGAGAGTGCTGAACGCATTACCGAGGTAATCCTATCGGGCATGGAAGCATACATTCCATTCTCTTTCTCTCAGACTAATGCTAAAAAATCTTGGTTTACTCACGCCTGTTCTACTGCTGTCCGCAATAAGGAGGAAGCATTCAAACGGTACCGACGCCTTAAAACTCAAGACTCTCATTCTTCATATGTTTCTGCCCGGAATCAAGCCAAATCTGTTCTTCGACTTGCCAAACACTCTTTCATCAATAATAAATGCACTGAACTATCCAACTCTAGCTCTTCCCAAGCTTTCTGGCATCTAGCCAAAAACCTCTCCAACAATTTCTCTTCCTCGTCTTTCCCTCCCCTTTCCCACTCTGATGGCACAACCATCACTTCTTCCTCTGACAAAGCTAAACTCTTCGCTCAAACTTTTGCTAGAAACTCCACTTTGGATGATTCCGGTGCTATTCCTCCCTCTCCGCCCTCCTCTCTCTTACTTATGCCTAATATCCTAATCTCTTCTAAAGACATACTTTCTACCCTCTCTGGGCTTAACACTAATAAGGCGTACGGTCCGGACGGTGTTCCTCCTGTTGTTCTCAAAAACTGTGCTTCCGTGCTGACTCCCTGCCTAGGCAAACTCTTTCGTCTCTGTCTATCCTCTAACGTCTTCCCTTCATGCTGGAAGTTTGCTCACATTCAACCTGTCCCAAAGAAGGGTGACCGCTCTCAACCCTCCAACTATCGTCCAATTGCTCTTATCTCTTGTCTTTCTAAAGTTTTTGAAACTATTCTTGCTTCCAAATTTCTTAAGCATTTCTCTTCTCATAATCTGCTCTCAGATCGCCAGTATGGCTTCCTTAAGGGTCGCTCTACTGGTGATCTTCTTTCATATCTTACTAACTCTTGGTCATCCTCCTTTCGGGACTTCGGTGAGACTTTTTCTATTGCACTAGACATATCGAAAGCCTTCGATAGAGTCTGGCATAAATCTTTAATTTCTAAACTACCCTCCTTCGGTTTCTATCCCTCCATCTGTGCCTTTGTCTCTAATTTCCTTTCCGGCCGTTCCATAGCTGCGGTTGTGGACGGCCATTGTTCACTTCCTCACCCTATAAACTCCGGTGTTCCTCAGGGCTCTGTCCTATCTCCTATTCTCTTTCTAATTTTTATAAATCATCTCCTTAACTGTACCTTAATTCCCATCCATTCATACGCAGACGACTCAACCTTACACTACTCCATTAGTTTTTCAGAACGCCCCAGCCAGCAATCCCTCAACGACAAACGTAATGAAGCCATAGAACTCTTAAATTCTGATCTAAATACTATTTCCAATTGGGGCAGAGAAAACCTTGTTAACTTTAATGCTTCCAAAACCCAATTTCTCCATCTATCTACCCGTCAGGATCTCCCAGCGGACTATCCCTTATTCTTCAACAATACAAAAATCAACCCTTCATCTTCTCTCAATATTCTTGGTGTCTCTTTTTCTTCTGCTCTCATTTGGAAGGACCATATTACCAGTCTTGCTAAGGCAGCCTCCCAGAAGCTGGGTGTGCTCAACCGCCTTAGGGGGTTCTTTTCCCCTGCACAGCTTCTTGCTCTGTACAGGGGCATAGTGCGGCCTTGTATTGAGTATTGTTCACATGTATGGGGAGGTTCCTCTCACACCGCTCTCCTAGACAAAGTTGAAAGGAAGGCCTTTCGTATCATTAACTCCCGTCCACTCACCAACTCTCTGCAATCTCTCTCTCTCTCCGCCGCAATGTTGCATCTCTCTCGCTATTCTATCGCTACTATAATAATCAGTGTTCCTCAGAGCTATCCCAGTGCATACCACCTCCTTTACGTAGGGCACGTGGTACCCGTCTTGCAACTCAATCCCACCCCTACTCTGTGCAACTCTCCAACCCAAGAGTGAAACGTTACTCTCAAACTTTCTTCTACTCAACATCTGAGCTCTGGAACTCTCTCCCAGAATCAGTCTTTCCCTCTTCCTATGACTTAAATTGCTTCAAACTCCGTGTGTCCAGGCATTTTGGCTCGAACGTCCCTTGATTTTGGCCCTGTCACTCTTTCAACTATGGGGGAGGCACTCGCTATAGGCAGTTATGCCTTTTGCCTCCCTCAATCACATAGAAAAAAAAAAAAAAACCAAAAAAAAAAACACTAATCCGCCGTAGTTTGAATCTACCGCGCAGAGCATAACAAATTTGAGGAGCCTTCATCATGAGCGCACGCAACCTCACTCATGGTTCTGTCATTATGAAATTGGGTTCTCACTACGAAAAAACTTCGTAACAAATAATAAATAAAAAGAAAATAAGAATAACTATTCATAAGCTTTCCATATACTCGTGGATGTACTTGTGTGGATATTTGACCAGACGCAGACTTCAGGCGTCATACTTCCTTCACTGACATATCAAGTAAACCAAAATCCTTAATACATCAACGAATGGGAAGGGGATGGTCGGGAGGGCCCCAGTCGTCAATGATTACGGGGCCACTACTAAATATTAGGTTTTCTTTATCTCCTTGCAGGAGTCAAACCTATAATTTATTAGTGGCCCCTCCATCATTGACGATTATGCCTGATATCTAAGACTGGAGGGGGACATTCGTAATCATATCATAACTCTAGCAAAAGCAGATAATCAAACAACCACATAGTATTCATACTTTGTAAAATATATATATTGTTGTGCATAAACTTTATACAGCATATATATACAAAAAGGGGTACAAGCAGGAGCGTGCTTCGAAGAAGCCTGCTTGAAAAAAGGGTTAACTCTGAGACTCTGTACACAGATCTGCTAGTTAAGAAGGCACCCCACTTAAAGTAAGTGGTGAAAAAATAAAAACTTGTAAGTCTACATGTGCACATATAAACCCCATTAAACTAGTGGATCTATTCCTAAAAATATACCCAAACATAAAATGAATTCTTGCACTTTCGCAGAAGTACCGAACTCCTGTACTTATGCAGAAGTACAGTAGGGTCTCACATAGAACGAGAAATTGGTCGATAAACGAGGCCGTTCTATGCGATTTCGTTCTATGTGAACACGGCATTTTGGTGGCCCAATATCGTCAATGTTCACTGTAAGCGTAAATTTCCGTCAGGAGCGTACGATGTTTCGTACGTTTTGTACGATATTTCGGCGCTCTATAATTATGAAAACTCCTCGGATTTGCCCCACTTTGGCGGCGGACTCGTTTTATGTGATCACATTCGTTCTTATCGAAAATAAAATATTAATATTTTAGGTCGCTCGTTTTAATCGAGACTCGTTTTATCTGAACACGTTTTATGCGGGACCCTACTGTACTTACATCAAAAATAAAAGTCGCAGTTGCAACTACTGAGATTTCTTAAAATTATATTGCTTCACAGGCAAAACTACTTACAACAAGAATTGTTGTTTTACTACTATTGTACTTTAGCACAATTTCCTGTAATGAATACTACAGAGACATTTTATATCACAACACCTTCAAACAGTATCACAGCTCGTATGCTCCGTACACATACTCCGGCGGGGTCTAGGGTGTCCTATGTTACACTGACTGCACCCCTCCCCCCTCTTTTCTTAATCTAAACAATAAGTGACTTAGAGGCCACCTAGACCCTCTGCCTTAAAGCTATACATGGCATGGAAGGTCTGTCTAGAGCTACTGAAAGGTATCGAGTCAAAAACGTATGATTAGAGGACCATAGGTGCGTGGACGCTATGTCCTCAACAGAAAAATTCTTAAGGAAACGCAAAGAGGCCGCCCATTTACGTAAATCGTGGGCTTTTCCCACGACGCCGGGATTACTCTCTTTAATTACTTCTACTAGGAGAGAAGCTATTTTACGTTTCATTAAGCATTTGCCTGTACTTGCTACCCATAAAGCACCCTGTTGATTCAGAGGTGCTACTCTCAAATACTGTATTTGGTTAGAGCTTGCACTGGACATAAATTATGGTGCACTTTTCCCCTTTTCAACGCCGGCACCGTGAACTCTGAAAACACGTGTTCACTTTGTTCATTTTTGGCGATGAACCCTGGGGAAGGTGCAATGTGAATACACTCATTGAGCCTACCAAACCTTATGCAATTAGGTGTGTTGCTCATCGCCGCCAGCTCAGATACCCTGTTCCCAGTAGCCAAAGCCATAAGGAATACTGCCCTTTTTAAAAGTAAGTCAAAATCTGCAGTATTTTGGTACAGACGGGAATGAAGTAAAGACAACGCTTTGTCCAGAGACCAGGTAGGCATGAGCTGACGGGGAGGTGGGCGGAGTTTTAAAACATGCTCTCATGAAACCTGTTTCCTCCGCTAGTGGTATGGTTAGACCTGTAAGGTCAAAGAATGGCATCCTAATCGCTGTTAAGTGATTTTTTTAACGTTACTACAGATAGACGTTTCTTCTCGAACAGATAGTTTAAATAATTAAAAACCAAAACCACCGAAGGTACGGTTTGTTCTGTCCTAAGTATCCAAGAAGTAAAGGACCGCCAGTGCGATTGATACTGTCTCTTTGTAGATTGGGTATATTGACTCATGAATTTATCGGTCACGTTTCTACCATACGGTGTTAGCCACTTGGCCTCCTGAATGTCCATAATGCAAAAGTCAGCGAGGTCTCTAGGTTGCCAATCGTGTCTAAGTGGAAATACCCGACCGGGAGCGACACCGGGTTCGGGCACCACGTTTTCAATTGCTGGTACCACAACTGCGCCGGCCACAGGGGCGCGATTAACGAGACTACGCCCCGATAATCCCGTAGTTTGTTTACTACGTGGCACATTAGAGAAGCATCTGGTGGCGGAAACAGATAAACGGAACTCCACATGTTCCAGTCCGTCACCAGTGCGTCGGGTCCTCCCGCCGGCGTTATTGTCCGGCGGGTGAGGTACAGCGGGAGTTTGTACTCACCTAATTGTAGTATACAGGATTTGAGCCTAAGCTCGTGTTGTCCTGTCTCTCTCTCTCTCTACATTTATCCAATTTTGCTTTAAAAGTTTGGATATTTCTTGCTCCCACCACCTCCCCATCCAACTTATTCCAACACTCAATGCTTCTATACGGGAAGCTGAACTTTCTTACATCAGACTTACATATAACAGTATGTAGTCGATTCCGAATCAATAAGGGAGTTTGAAAGTAATCTTGATAAAGCATGGGGAAGACAAGATTTGAAGTTTGATTATAAAACAAAAATACAGAATAGTAAAAATGTTGCGTCTGCTACCGCCGCCGCCAACACCGTGAACGACCGCAGCAGTGCAAGTACTGGTACTGAGCTGGATACACAGGCATAGTTTGCCTTTTTCCAGAGGATCTACTGTAAGAAACTGTAAGAAATAACTTTCCTCAACTTACAATCATGACCCCTGGTTCTTCCCTCGTCCCTCACCACAAAATCTCCCTTGTCGATCTTCTCAAAACCTTTCACACACTTAAACATCATGATCATGTCACCTCTCTCTCTCCTCTCCCTCAGCGTTGGCAGCTTTAGCCTCTCCAATCTCTCCTCATAAGGCAGGTCTCTAAGGCTAGCTATCATCTTAGTGGCAACTCTCTGAACTCTTTCCAGTTTTTTATTATGTTTTATAAGGTGTGGAGACCACACCACTGCTGCATACTCCAGTCTTGGTCGTATTATTGTCCCTATTATTTTTGCTAACATCTCTTCATCTAAATAATTCAGAGCTATTCTCATGTTAGTCAACACTGCATAGGTTTCACCAGTTATTTTATTTATATGCTGTTCAGGTGACAAGCTGTCTGCCACAACTACCCCTAGGTCTTTTGCTTTCACAGCTTTACTAATTATTTCATCTCCTATTTTATATCCCCAAGAAGGTCTATATTTACTTTTCCCCATCTCAAGAACCTGACACTTACTCGTGTTGAATTCCATTTTCCAAGTTTGACTCCACTCATATAACTTATCTAGGTCTCTCTGTAATTCTTCACAACTACTCCTACTTGTAATATGCTTCATTAATTTTGCATCATCAGCAAACATAGATATATATGAGCCTTTTCCCATTTGAAGGTCGTTGATGAAAACCAAAAACATGATTGGGGCCAACACCGATCCTTGAGGCACTCCGCTTTTTACCCTTTTCCACGAGGAGAACTTTCCTTTTATTACTGTTCGCATTTCCCTCCCAATTAAATAGTTTTCCATCCACTTTAATAATACTCCCTCAACCCGCCCCACAGTCCTGAGCTTCCACAACAATCTCTTATGAGGCACCTTATCAAATGCCTTCTTGAAATCTAAGTAAATACAATCTACCCACCCACCCCTCCCTCCCTTGTACAATGTCAATTACCCTATCATAGTAACTCAACAAATTTGTGGTACACGAATGACCTTTTCTGAACCCGAACTGCTTGCTTGAAATTATTTCCCTCTCCTCCAACATACCCACCCATCTTTTTCTAATAATCTTTTCACAAACCTTGCATATAACACTCGTTAAGGATACCGGTCGATAATTTAGCGGGTCTTCTTTATTTCCACTTTTATATATTGGAGTTATATTTGCTTGTTTCCATTCTAAGGGAAGTTCCCCCTTGTTTAATGAGTGTTGAACAATATTAAAAATAGGTCTCACTAGTTGTTCAGAACATTCTCTTAATACCCATCCAGTAATGTTATCTGGGCCCATAGCTTTTCTCACGTTTAATTCTTCCAACAATGATTTTAGTTCATCCTTGTTGACTTCTATCGACTCTAGTCCCTGTATCTCGTTCAATTCCACCACAGGTTCTACATAGTCATCCTCCTCCACAAACACGGATGTTAATGTATCATTCATAATTTCACACATACCCACTGTGTCTTCATATAATTGACCCTCTACCCTAAGCTTTGTTATTTTGTCCTTTATTTTTGTTTTGCCGTTGATATAACTATAGAACAGTTTGGGTTCTTTATTACATTTGTTTACTATATCTTTTTCAAAGTTCTTTTTCTCCTCTCTTATAGTCTTGACATAGTTGTTTCTAGCATTCTTATACTCATTCCATTTTTCCTCAGTGTGTCTCCTTCTCACTTTATTCCATGCAGAGTCCTTTTTGTTCTGGGCAATGTGACATCGCATGTTAAACCACTCTTTCTCCTTAGCCAGCTTTCTATCCTTAAATGTTGGTACATATTTATCTACCCCCTCCCTGTAAATGTCTAGTAACATGGTGTATTTTACCTGAATATTCTGTTCTTGCTCAATAAATGACCAATCTATATTTGCAAAGTATCCTCGTAATGATTCATAATCCGCCTTACTATAATTTAGTCTATATTCCCTATGTTCCTCCTCTCTGCCTTCCAGAAATTCCACTGTCAATTCAAATTCAATCACAGCATGATCGCTTTTTCCCATGGGACTCAAATATGTTAGGTTCTTTATTTCTTGAGGGTCTTTGGTGAATAATAAGTCGAGTCTTGATGGTTCATCACCTCCTCTAAATCTTGTATTTTCCATAACGTGTTGTGTTAATAGATACCCCATTGTTAGTTCAAGAAATTTGCTACCCCAAGTATTTTCATTTGAACCCGCATCCAAACATTCCCAATCCACCTCCCCGCAATTAAAGTCCCCTGCAAGAATAAGCCTATTTTTCCTTTTACAAATAATTTCTAACATACGCAAGGTTTCCAAAATTAATTCATTATATTCATCGTTGCTCCAAGATTTAGTCTTAGGAGGTAAATAAATTGATACAATGTCCAATTTTGACCTATCATTATCCTCAATTTCAACTGCTACCACTTCAGCAATGCTATCACCAAGTTTTAATTCTTTAGCAGTAATTTTATTATCCACCATGATCAACACTCCTCCTCCTAGCTTTCCTAACCTGTCTCTTCTCCATGTACTGTATCCTGCACAACTAATTATATTCGTGTCTACCTCCTGGTTAAGCTTAGTTTCAGTCAAACATACTACCCCGGGCCTCTCTCTCTTTACATATTCGTCAAACTCAATCTTTTTGGAAATTAACCCATCAATATTTGTATACATGAACTTAGCGTTTCCAGTATTTTCCCTATTTTTCTCGTCCCTTCCCGTTCCTTTCTTTTTTGTACGTACCCCTCCCAATTTATTTCCTAGCTTGTCTCCTCTTCTCTTGTCTCCACCTGGACTGTTTCTCGCTCCGTTTCCACCTCCCCTCCCTCTGCCTCCACTTGGACTGTTTCTCTCTCTATCTCCACCTCCCCTCTCTCTGCCTTCTCCCCCGTCACCCGCACCATCTCCTTTTCCCTCCCTACTTCGTCCCTTCGCTTTATATACCATTTCTTGAGTTTTCCCTCCCACACTCTCCAGAAAAACTTCTTTTCGTCTTCTTTCGTCCTTTCTCCATTCTTTACATTTGCCTCGGTTTGCAATTCCTTTCTTATGTTTCGATCCTCAATACTCATGTCTTTTCTAATTGTAATTTTCTTAAACTTGCTGGTCAAGTTAAGTCTCCATGTTACGTTCATTATTGCATCCACTGTTACCCTAGACCTAAACTGCACTCTCATTGGCCTTGTGTTTCCCTTACTATATTTACCCATTCTCCTAACTTCTTCAATATCATCTCTCCAGTTGTTTCCTTCTTCATCGACATGCTTGATCAATGTTTTTACCTTATTAATTTCTTCCTTATCCCTAGCTTTCCTCTCAATAATGTGCTCCTCTATATCCCCAAATACAATAATACACTTATTTCTATCTATTGTTTCACGCAGGACCTGTTCATTTCTCCTCATAGCTTTTACTACCACTGATTCTAAATCTTTATTTTCCCTTTCTGATTGTTTCTTTTGTTCCTCCATGATTTCCTTCATTGCCACTTCCTTCACTTTTCCTCCTTCGTCATTAACCCATTTATTGTGTTTCTCCTTAATCTCCTCCACATGTGTTTTCATTTCCTTGGTTTGCCCTTTGTATTCTTCAAGTTGCAATCTTAAAGCTTCATTTTCGTCCCGGAGTTGCCCCATATGAGTTTGAATTTCTTTTAGGCTAGCCCGACTCAAATCTTGTCCAGGCTCGATGTCCCCAGCCTGAGCACCACATATTAAACATATAGCCTCAATCTGTGAACTAACACTCACCTTCCACTCCTGCATATCCTCCTTCCACCTTTTAATGTCATTCAGCTCACGTATAACTTTCCCTAGAATGCCCTCGGTCTCACCGACTTCAAATCCATCAAAGTCAGCCATATTTGTTTACATCCACTCGCATTCACAATCGCTTGAATTATTTTTATCACTCGAAATATCCTCACTTGATTTTAATCTCAAATTATTTTAATACTGCATTATAATACAGGACAACACAAAATATCCTTATACTCAAGTTTAGGTGAGTTTATTTGACGAGCGCTGTAAACAGCTTGCTAGATCAGCTGATTTTCGGGAGCGTGGGTGCGGAGGTGTTGTCTCGTCGGTGGTTCGTGTGTGTGTTGTGAGTCTCCTCGGACGCAAACAGATCCACTTGTGGACGGTAAGGCTCTGCAATCATTTGGTCGAAAATGATTTGCTTGAGCGCCCATTCTACTGTTGTGCTCTGTCTCCGAGACAGAGCGTCTGCCCAGACGTTTGCTACGCCTGGGAGATAAGATGCGTGAAGATGAATGTTCAGCTTGCCGGCTAGAACAAAAATCTTTTCTGACACGTTTAGCAACTTCCGAGATCTCGTTGACCCTTGTTTCTGAATGCAGTGAACCGCATTCAGATTGTCCATCCTGAAGGCCACCGATTTGTCCCGTAAAGTAGAGCCGTGAGCCTGAAGGAAATACAAGGGGACTAGTAACTTTTTGACATTGATGTGGGAGGTTTCTGAATGGGACCAAAGCCCTTGACCCTGATGGCCGTGGTTTGACTGAAAGCCCCAACCTATCGTTCCTGACGCATCCGTGTCTACCCATACCGTCGGCGGAGGAGAGGTCCATGACATGACCGAGTGCAATGTTTCCCTCTTCGCCCAGACCGCTAGTAAGCTGTGTATTAATTTTGGGATGGGCCATAATGTTTCCGCCGGCAATAGTGGAAAAAATGTGTTGCCCTCCAATATTAAACGTTTGACTTTTAACCGGCCCAACTTTAAAGTTCGTTGAATCCTGTTGAGAGAGCCGACCAGAGATTCCCAGACTCTCCGTGTCGTAGTCAGACTGTGAAGAAACATAAACAGTTTCTTGCGAAACCTGTTCCGATTGTCCACACTCTGACTCAGAGTGAGAGCAGCTGTGTCCCAGACCAGCCCTATCCACTGGACCACTCGTGAGGGAACAAAGTTTGACTTTACCGGGTTTACCTTGAACCCTAGAGATTTTACATGATTTAATGTTATGTTGACATGATTGATGCATAACTGTTCCGTCTCTGCCACCACCAGCCAGTCGTCTAGATAACACAAAATCCTGATCCCTTGTTCTAACATGGGCATCAGGGCTTGCCGGACTAATTTCGTGAATAAGCGAGGTGCTAGGTTCAATCCGAACGGCATCCTCTGAAAGACATAAGTCTGATGCATTATTCGTAAGGCCAGAAATCGTTGAAACCTTTTGTTTACCGGGACGTGCCAATACGTGTCTGTCAGGTCTAAAGAACACATCCACCCTCCCGGCGGAAGTGTTAGCCTGATTTGATTCACTGTCAGCATCCTGAAGGAAACGTTGTGAATGTGGAGGTTCAGATAAGACAGGTCTACGACCGGCCTCATCTAGTCCCTTTTGGGCACTAGAAAGAGTTTGGACGTAAATACTGGGTAATTTTGAGGGACCGGGATGATGACATTCTTGGCGATCATCTCTTGGATCAGTGACTCCACCTCTAATGAAACAAAATTTGCCTTTGTCGGCTGACGTAAGCGAGGTCGCCGGAGCCACTGCAGTGCCAGGTGATGCCTTTGCGTGCCACCATCCTCGCCCATGTGTTTAATGGCCATGCGCGATGACACGCCCGGAACGACCCAGTTAGCAGACAAGGGTTCGCCGGCTGGACTACCCTCTGATCCACCCGCCGTAAGACTGGCCCTGGGAGTGAGAGAGACCCTAGTTTTTTGGTGGTGGTGGTGGTGTATCCTTCGATGACTGGCCGGGTTTGGCAGGAGACGGGCCCTGGCCCGGTTGTTGATACTTCTGTCCTTTATGATTACCTGAAAACTTTCCTTGCTTGTATCTGTACTGAGCCTGACTTTGGGTGGAAGAGGACTTAGGCAGTGGGGCTTTGCCCCACCAGGCTGAGCTTTTGCGACTGGTTTGGGCTTAGTAAAATTGAAAGCAGGTTTCTTAGATGGGGCGGGACTGTGCTTAAAGGCCTGAGCCATGTTGAACACTGTTTTCCACACCTCCGGGGACATTAAAGAGGCAGTTAGAACAGGGGACATAACCACTTGATTTGCAATCCTATCCGGGAGCTTCCTCACGAGAGACATCCTTAGATCTTGTCTTGCCCACACCGCCTCTAGCAAGGCTGTACGGATATCTCCCAGTGACTGTATAGAAGTTAGTTAGTTATGTAGAGCAGATTAACCAGACCACTGGACTGTATAGAAGTCTGGAGTAGCAAGCGTCTAGACAGTTCGATAGCCTTTCGGACTTCCGCGTCCGCGATTGCCTGAGCAGATCTTAGCATTGACTTCGCTACCTGTTGTGTGACAATATACTGGGAAAACAGTCTATATGCCTTCCCACGTAGTCTAAACTCCCGGTCTAGGTGAGCAGTGGACGGTGTAGAAAAGGGATCTTTAACCCTTCCTACCCGGTCTGCCTTAGGTAAGGACAGCTCGAAAGAAGGGCCGCTACCCGGTATGCCTTACCTAAGGCAGCAGCTTAATAGCCTAATTAAGCTTGGTCTGAACGCCGTGCGTACGACGTATGTCAACAAACCCAAGCGTTCGTCACCGCACCTCCGAAAACAAGAAGGAGAAGACTCTTCAATGTTATTGTTCTGACGTCACGACGAAATTAGTGTCTGAAAAGCCCCCATATTGGCAACATCTCTGCAATATATGCTCCACTGAAATCGTCATCACAACTGAACCAGTTGACTTACAGAGCTCTACTCAACGCCAAAATACAGATTGAAAACCGCACTACGATTATAGATGAGTGGGAAAGTTCTAGCAGTGAAAATAAACATAAATACGGTAGCCTAGGCCTAGACGTTTTTCAGCCATTTCGCCAGGGTAGGGGCGACCGTCATTGGGTAAGACAGCCCGGGTAGGAAGGGTTAAGCTCGCATAGATTAATTTTAGGGGCAGCTAAAAAAGCAAATAAAGCAGAGGGAACTCCGCCGGCAGAGAATACCGGCAGAGAGAACCAAGAATGGCTTTCTTGTGGAATTTGGTGCGAAGATTTAGAGGTAAAAGTTGTAGCAAAGTTCTGAGCCTCCACTTCCCATTCTACCCAAGGTCCCGGACCCAACTGCTCCACCTTCAAAACTGGATTTGCGGCTGTGTCTGTGAACGTCTTTAAACCTAACTCTGGTGTTGTTGTTGTTGTTGTTCCCCAAGCTGCCTGGCCGAACAGCCCCAAGGCCCCGAGCAATACCAAGGCCATAACCGAGCGCCCCCAAAGATCCCTCCCAGCCGACCACAATAAAGCATGGGTGACCGAAGCCACTCCATGGCGGGGAGCTGAGGAGGGCGACAGAAACGCCCGGGAAACCAAAACCCCACCCAGGGCCCTGTGCCCCTCAGCAATTATGAAGAGAAAGCTGAGGGGCAGCTTTGCCCCTCAGCTTTCCTTAACTCTGGTGTTAGAGCTGATAGTGCTTTTATATCATTGAAACCGTCATGCTTGGTCCAGTCCGAAAACAGTTTTGAAGCTGACGCAGGGGGTAGGGCAGGTGTAGAAGTATACACAAAATAATCATGGTGATAATAGTTAGGAATGGCCTTAATATTAACATCAAGTACATTTCCTAGAATATCTAAAGCACGTAACTTCCTAGATTTATTCCCTTGGATTACCCACTCACGTGGTACCGGAAGCTCCCCCGACATAGTGGACTGTGCTACCTCTGGCTTTGCTGGGAACATTGTTACCCATGACTCATCCGGCCCGTATAAGAGGGGCATAGCTCCCTTTCTGACCGGGGCTTTGTCTAAAGGGGGAAGATTTACATCTGCTACTACTCTCACATTGGAAGTAGTCAGTGCCGCCGAAGTTGGCCTAGTAACAATAGTAGGTGATACAGGGGGAGGGTGCGGAATTTGTGTCAAAGCAATGGAAGTAGCCAGAGGTCGGACTTTCGATGCTGTCGTGGAAGCTCCCAAACCAACTGTAGGAGTCTCCGGCAGCTGACCAAAAAACTTAGTTAGTGCATTCGCTATTAACCCATTAATTTCATCAGCTGTGACAAATTTAGCAAAGGATGAACTATGTGGCGAATCATTCCTACTCTGAGAGTCGTCTATCAATGAACCTGACTCTTGAATTTCCATCTCAGAAATTATAGAACCCTCATCCCTTTCCCCTGGCCTCTCAGGAGAGGATTCCACCGAAGCCGGGACCCCCTCATGCTGCCATGTTAAGTCCGGGATGGACAATGGGATCTCAGCGTCCCGGTGGATGTCTGCCACTACCTTTGGTGCATGAGAATGATGTGAGCCGTCACACCATGGCTGGGAGTACCTCCAAACTCCCCGGTCTTGGCCGGAACTCACTTGTGAGCTAGGTACCTCACCAATTACTGAGCCCTCACTCGAGCCCTCTAGAGGGTTATAACTGCTGGTAGAACTCTCTAAAGCTGGTACATGTGAACTGGGAATAATATTAGGTGACAACTTGTCCGCCAGTATATCCCCCACCACAGTCTCTGACTCCACTTCCGACCTGTCAGATTGGACACGAGACATGTCGGGAGTAGAGGCAGAAAGCGAGGTACGAGGCTCCGGCGAACGCCGGGAGGTCTTTCGTACAGGAGTATCCTTTTTTGAAGACTTGTGACTTCGCCTCGACTTTGATTTTACACTAGGACTGTCCTTGGTCTTCTTCCTCGAAGGTGAAGTAGAGTGACTATGTGCCTGCTGTCGGAGGGGAGACCGTGACCTGGACCTCGATTTTGACTTGGAAGTTGTCGCCGGGGGTGTCGGCTCTCGAGGTCTCTTAGATGTGCCGGGGGAGGGAAGAAGCACTGTACCCTGCCCAGTCTCTGCCGACTTACGCACATTTACTTTACTTCGAGAAGGGGGACGTTTAAGTGGGGGATACTGAGCAATCAATCTTTCCCACAGAACTACGTTATCGCACTGAAGAGCTTTATGAGCCACTGAAGTAGCATAAGTAGATAGGAGTTGTTTGACCTCGCACAATGCAACCGCCGTGGCCAAATTATCTTGCTGTAAGACTTTAATACTTAACTGACTACAAAAAGTACAATTCTTAGTCACCCACAGACCCCTTGACCGGTCCAAGCATTTGACGCATCTGATGCATAGAGTATGCGCAAAAATAGGGATCCCTGAACAGGAGGGTGTTAAGCACAGAGCAAAAACAGGGTCTAGTGGCACCATGACAGAGACTGGGAAGAGCTAACCCACCCCCGGGCTCCTTCTGGTCCTCTGTTGACCCGCCGGAACTCCGCCCTGGAAAAAGAAAATTTCCAGGAATTAATGCTCATAAGGTTACCCCAAAATGTTCTAACACAAGTGTTAATGAACCGCCGGGCAACAAGACGTAATACACCACTATTACCTCTTGTTACCCTGTAGGTTCCTAGAATATCTTTACTTGTCCAAAAGATTTAAGCATATCCTCTGGCTTGATATAAAGACGAGCACATCTTTATAAATGACGCAGTCTTCCCAGTGGTTTTTTGTCCACCGGAAACCCATATTAAGACGCCGGCCTCCTTATTATATCGCAGGTAAAAAGGGGTAAGCCTATCTTAAACTTTTTTAGATCTGACTTCTCTCGAAGCCTTCATAGATCGCCGTATTTTGAAGGCCTCGATACCCAATTGTATCCCTCAATTGTCTGGCTAACTATACCGAATTGCAAATCCGTTAACCCTCCAGCCCCGGCTATGTATTATATATATATTCCTCGAAACCCGGGTGTTTTGACCGAAAAACGTCTAGGCTAGGCTACCGTATATTCGTTAATCAGACTGCTTCCCGCATTCCCACGCATCCCCAAGCATAGCTGTGTTATTTACCTGTAGAATGGCATTAAGTAGAGCTCTCTAAGTCAACTGGTTGAGCTGTGATGATGATTTCATTGGAGATAACTTTATGGCCAAAACAGCCACTTTACACCACTTTTCGATACTTAACAACAACATACAGGCACACACGAACAAGCGACGCTCTCCTTCTTGTGGCCGGAGATGCGGGGCGTCGGTCCAGCCGGCTGTTGTTTACATGCGTCGGACCGACGCCTCGCACACCAAGCTCACAGGCTTTGAGCTCATGGGTGTTTAAGAGCCCTTCCGGGTAGCTCGTGTATGCTTTTTTATGGGCGTTCAAGAGCCCTTCCGGGAACAGAGGGTTAATCCCACCTCCCCAAGGTTCAACCGCCGGGTGTGAAAGTATTTTAAATGTTAACCCCAATTGTTCCTATCCCCACTTCTTTGCAAAAGATCGCCGGGGTGGAAAGACCAAACAAACAAAACAGCCTAGTTTTTCAATGGCTTTGCAAAAACCGGGAAAAACTATACACAACCGGTGTCCGCATAAACACCTAGTTAAACGGGTATAGCCATCCCGCCGGGAAACACACAGTAAGCCTGAACACAGGCTCCACTACAGAGACACAGTCCTGGAGAGCCCTCAGGCCACCACTCGCCGGGGGAAACTAGCCTATTTTAACCACGCGTGATTTAAAACTCGGCAACCAGCCGGATTTTCTCGGTGCAATCGAAAAAACCCGCCGGAAAAGGCAACCAGCCGGATTTTCTCGGAGCAATCGAGAAAACCCGCCGGAAAAGGCAACCCACACTAACCAGACGCAATCTGATAAACACAAATAGGCCCTGGATTAAGCCAAAACACAACTAATCCAGGACACACATGACACGGTATTACATATTTAAACCATAAATCAATAACACTTGTACATGTAAAAAGCTACGAGTGGCTGGCTAGGCCTAAGCAGACGGAAATAACACTTAATCACGTCGTAATATAAACAAAAAGCACTGTAACATATCACAACAGGAACATCCGCCATCACCACATCGTAGAAAAAATCCCGGGAGAGGGAAGCACTGACTCGGGACCTAGAAAAAACTTTACTAAGTGAAGAAAAATACGCTAGGAACGTCAGTAAACAAACAATAAGGCAACTTAATCAGAAAGATAAGAAGAAGCCCGATAAAGCGTAGTTAAAGCCAACTAAATAACTAGGCTAGCTAGCCGCGAAAAATGTAACACGCGTCCACCACGGGACCACGAGGGTACACCCGAAATAGGTGTCCCAAACACACGACCCAAATACACTGAACTGCGGGAAACCCGTCCCTGACACTCCTGCTACGCATATGCTAACCTTACTCGATACATCCCAGAGTAAACAAATGAGAAAAAACTCACTAGGGACGCAGCAAATGCGGAACCAGCAGAGCGTGGGGAGACACGTCAGGGCAGGTTGAGCGCAGAGCAGAGAAGGAAGTATGACGCCTGAAGTCAGCGTCTGGTCAAATATCCACACAAGTACATCCACGAGTATATGGAAAGCTTATAAATAGTTATTCTTATTTTCTTTTTATTTATTATTTGTTACAAAGTTTTTTCGTAGTGAGAACCCAATTTCATAATGACAGAACCATGAGTGAGGTTGCGTGCGCTCATGATGAAGGCTCCTCAAATTTTTTATGCTCTGCGTGGTAGATTCAAACTACGGTAAACGAGCGTTTGAAGAGGAGGCCTTATGTAATAGGCATAATCGTCAATGATGGAGGGGCCACTAATAAATATAAAACTGTCAACTGTGCGCCTCAGGGGGTTAATCAGCTTCAAGGGCCACTCGACTCACCAATGCTAAAGAATTATGTTTATTCTTATGTCTATGTATGGGTGAGTCTTTGTTGCCAAGGTAACAGAGAGAGTCAAAACAGACATGAAACTAAATCAAACATTGATGTGGGCAATACTGACTGACTCTGCATGGGGACATGGGTTTGGTGGTCTTGTCCGGTGGTTCCATGGGGTTGCGGAGATACATGTCATCAATGAACGCCGGGCTGCCCCACGTCTTACCCCTATTGCCGCCGTGACCTAAGGAAGAGGTACATAAATTATAACCACAAACATGTACTGCAATGGGCGACCCCACACAGACAGATCTTGTGTACAAGTCCATAAAGTCAAGTATAAGTGGCTTAAAATGTGGCAGAAATACTTGTTGACCTCATTCAAAAGCTTACGTTTGGTCATTGACGCCAACCACGATCAACAGGTAGAAGAAGTAAGGATTATATATGACATTGATGGGCCCTGGCGAGATTTTTGAAGTGTCCGCTAAAGCCTGTATCTAGTCATCAATCAAACAAATTGGACAAACATGCGCTACATGTCAGGTCCCCCTTTGATTAATGCAAAGATGTATAAGAAAGAGTTATCAAGATGTTTATTGATATTTAAGGTACATAAATATAGTTCATTATAATCAAATTAAGTTCCTTGTCAATTTAAACATATTTCTAGCTATCAAAGTAGTTCTCAAATGGTTAGAGCAGCAATTAACCACTTGCAACTTTCAGGCTATAAGGAAGTTGGACCCGTAAACAGCAATGTATAATGGTTAGAGCGTGTAAATTCTGTATCAGGTGTCCTGGGTTCGAATCTCCGGAGGATCACATGCTTCCATTAATTTCATTTGGGGGTTAGTGGTGTTACGAATTATATTAATTAATACAATACGAATACCGTATACATTTTTGCTTAATAGAAAGTATATTGAATTGAATTTTATGTGTATATATATGCACTAGACCCGTAACTTAGCTAGTAATTCTGGTAAATATCTATGTTTACAGCTCTAACTTCCTTATAGCCTGAAACTAAAAAGTGGTCAATTGCTGCCATGATGTCCTATTTACAATTAAAATAAAATATGAGTAAGCTACATGGCCTACCTGTGTGTATGAAGGAATTATCAAGAGGTTTACTGATGTCCTGTTTGTTAAGGGGTCGCTGTGGGTCCACCAGGTGTCGGGGGAAGCCTCCGATGGCAAAGGTCCGCTGGTTCTGACCCTTCCACCAATGGTTCTCAGGGCTGGACAAAGGCAGATTTTAGATTAGCTTTAAGTTTAACCCTTCCTCCCCGGGCTGCCTTACTTAAGGACGGAGGCTGTATCCGGGCGATTTGGCTGAAAACACAACATACGTTAACTAAGGCTAATCTCGCTTAATATACAGTAAACTTCCGTTAATCCGAAGGGCAGCTGACCGGCCCTCGTTCGGATTAGTGGATTTTTCAGATTATCGGACTTTACCCCTATGAACCTGTGTATGACGAAAACATTGAGGCATTAGGCCACCCAAATGACACAATGGTGCACACACACATATCATATGTTCATGGAATCACTTCAAAAGTTTACCATTGTCATTGTAGCCTATTACCTACTTCAAAACATTCAGATTAATGGTCAAAGGAATCTGCTGATATAAACGTAAACACCATATGTCCGCATCTTCTTCTTCTTCTTCTTCCGTCTACTAGCGAGTTTGTCTTGCTCTTGAAGATCAGATCAGATGTGGTTCGGGAAGTAATGCCTTAACAACGGCACTTCCCTGAGAGGTTCTTGTAATTTTCCTTTTGTGATTTTCCTTTTGTGACGTGCTCTGTTATATTATATTGTATTGAAAGCACCCTTGTCTTGTTGTCTTGAAAGCACCCTTGGGACGCTCCGATCACTGAACTATAAATAGTAGCGTATCGGAACGTCCAAAGGTGCGTTTTCAAGCTCAAGACTGAATGCGCTTTCAGAAAATGCGGTGCAAGCCAGTAGCGCATCGGAGCATCCCAAGGATGCGTTCAAGAGCAAAACAAACTCTCTAGCAGACGATGTGGTGTTTACGTTTATATCAGTAGCTTCCTTTGACCATTAATCTGAATGTTTTGAAGTAGGTAATAGGCTACAATGACAATGGTAAACTTTTAAAGTGAATTCATGAACATACTTTTTTTTTTTGTTTTTTTTTTTTTTCTATGTGATTGAGGGAGGCAAAAGGCTTAACTGCCTATAGCGAGTGCCTCCCCCATAGTTGAAAGAGTGACAGGGCCAAAATCAAGGGACGTTCGAGCCAAAATGCCTGGACACACGGAGTTTGAAGCAATTTAAGTCATAGGAAGAGGGAAAGACTGATTCTGGGAGAGAGTTCCAGAGCTCAGCTGTTGAGTAGAAGAAAGTTTGAGAGTAACGTTTCACTCTTGGGTTGGAGAGTTGCACAGAGTAAGGGTGGGATTGAGTTGCAAGACGGGTACCACGTGCCCTACGTAAAGGAGGTGGTATGCACTGGGATAGCTCTGAGGAACACTGATTATTATAGTAGCGATAGAATAGCGAGAGAGATGCAACATTGCGGCGGAGAGAGAGAGATTACAGAGAGTTGGTGAGTGGACGGGAGTTAATGATACGAAAGGCCTTCCTTTCAACTTTGTCTAGGAGAGCGGTGTGCGAGGAACCTCCCCACACATGTGAACAATACTCAATACAAGGGCGCACTATGCCCCTGTACAGAGCAAGAAGCTGTGCAGGGGAAAAGAACCCCCTAAGGCGGTTGAGCACACCCAGCTTCTGGGAGGCTGCCTTAGCAAGACTGGTAATATGGTCCTTCCAAATGAGAGCAGAAGAAAAAGAGACACCAAGAATATTGAGAGAAGATGAAGGGTTGAAATATGATATGTGTGTGCTCCATTATGTGTCATTTGAGTGGACTAATGCCTCAAAAAGGGGACTTTGGGACTTCTTGAAATTCGGACCATCGGGTGAATTCGGATTTGGCCTCAAATTGAAAAATTCGGACTATTGGGAGATTCGAATCATCGGTCGTCGGATTAAAGGACTTTTACTGTACTACCTACATTAATCAAACATATGTCAAAATGGGCGCCTTACCTTGCCGGGTAGAATGGCGTTGAGTAGAGCTTTCTAGCTCAACTGGTTCCGGAGTGATGGTGATGGAAGTGGAGGTAACTTTTGCCGCCTATTTACATCGCCGCGTCCGAACACTCAACCGCGGCCCAGGCTACGACGAACGTTTTGACTCGTCGCTCTACCTTGAATTATGGCGGGAAGCGATTTTTTAGTGTTTTATTGTTTATTGTGCCATATACTGTATTATTGTTATTATGTTACTTCCACTCAATAAAGTTATTTTTCTGAAGTAATTGTGTCTCTGTCACTTATACTTAGTTTTATTGTTATTATTATAGTAGTTATGATCATTTATACTGGACTATGGTAATTGATAGTGTCATTTTCACTTATTTATTGTTAGGAATATACATTTTAGTGTCACTTTCACTTGTTCATATTGTTCTGAAGGCACTTATTATTACTTATGTGTGGGCGGGTGCCCAACCCCGAAAGGGGTTGAAATAGGGGAGCTATCCCCCCGCCAAAGGCGGCTTTCTAGGGCCTTTCCTAGCTGATGCTGAGAGGATTGGGTTCTAGTCCTGTGGTGATGGGCTGGTCTATCAGAGTGAGAACTGAGCGATCTCTGCCATACCCATAGCTTACTCTGACTGTTCCTTTTACTTATATATTTTCTAGATCTCAAGTGACGGCATCTCATCCGTGGATTGACCTCCCAATCTACCAAGATTGGAAGCCAAAGCGTCACATTTTTCCTTTGCCCCTCAACTTTCTCTTCATAATTGCTGAGGGGCACAGGGTCCTGGGTGGGACTTTGGTTTCCCGGGCGTTTCCGCACCCTCCTCAGCTCCCCGCCATGGAGTGGCTTCGGTCACCCAGGCTTTATTGTGGTCGGCAGGGAGGGTTCTGTGGGGGCGCTTGGTTATGGCCTTGGCCTTGCTCGGGGCCTTGGGGCTGTTCGGCCAGGCAGCTTGGGGAACAACAACAACAACAACTTATGTGTGTCTCTTTCACTTAGACTTAGTTTTATAGTCATTATTATAGTAGTTATGATTATTTATACTGGACTATGGTAATTGATAGTGTAATTTTCACTTATTTATTGTTAGGAATATATATTTTAGTGTCACTTTCACTTGTTCATATTGTTCTGAAGGCACTTATTATTACTTATGTGTGTCTCTTTCACTTAGACTTAGTTTTATAGTCATTATTATAGTAGTTATGATTATTTATACTGGACTATGGTAATTGATAGTGTCATTTTCACTTATTTATTGTTAGGAATATATATTTTAGTGTCACTTTCACTTGTTCATATTGTTCTGAAGGCACTTATTATTACTTATGTGTCTCTTTCACTTATACTTAGTTATATTATTATTATTATTGAGTGTCACTATCACTGTCACTTACACTTCAATAGTTTGTCATACTGTGGAAATCATTGAAGCAGGTGCCAGCACACAGTCCCACCTGACACTCGAGGCATTGCCAAGTTCTTTTTGTGGGTTTGCGGGGTCGTCGAGTTGTGCGGCTGCACACATAGCACCTCTTCTGCATTCTTATTCTGCTGTTAGGACCCTGGAAAGGAAGGGCGACGAGCTGGTGCTTTCTGAAGAACTCGGCACACCCTGTTCTGTCCAGCATGCCTGGTCCTTGTAGTGGCCTCCCTGGTGTACCCGCATGTTTACCCAGGAGCTCAAGTATCAGCTGCTTTTGGAAGGTCCGCAGGCTCTTGTACTTCATGACTGGAGTCCTCAAACGGTAAATGTTGTACGCATTGAGGACAGACATATCTACTGTATGCAGGACAAACTTCTTGTACCACCTGCAAGATGTTCGCAGGCAGTCTATGAAGCCCATCTGCATGTCGGACTTGTCGACGAGGCGCATGTTGACATTATAGTCCAGGACAGCAGCTGGTTTCGTGATAGGGTTCTTCGTCCTTCGGTCCACCTTCCCTGTGGCGACCATCTCTGCTTTATGGCATGTGGTGAGGAGGTTGACCTTGCGCTGGTCATGCCAGTGGATGGAGAGGATAGGGCCACTCTTCTTATGGAAGATGTCCGTCTTCTTAGTCTTGGTTGGGTAGGCTGGCATGCCCGTCCTCTTCCCCTTCACTGTTCCGACAGTTCCGGTCTTGCGGTCATGGAGGTACTTGGCGAGGATAGGCGACGTGTAATAATTGTCGGTATAAAGGATGTGGTTGTCATGGAAGTACCTCTCCATCATCCTCTTTACCACAGCGCCGCCAAAACCAATGAGGGGGTCAATCTGCACTTCACCACCCTTGCCGCTGTAGACTATAAAGTCGAGCACATATCCCGTCTTGCAGTCGCAGAGCTTGATGCCGAAGCGGTGTCTCTTGGACGGGATATACTGTCGGAAGTGCAGCCTACCACGGAACAGGACCAGAGACTCGTCGATGCACAGCTTCTGAAAAGGAATCAGGTAGGTGGAAAACTGATGACGTATCATGTCATACAGTTGCCTGATCTTCCAGAGTGTGTCGGGCTCGTGGACATGCATGTTATTTGTCAGGTGGAAATATGAGAGGATGTCAAAGTACCTATCCCTTGACATGTATTTGCCAAATGCTGGAGTCGGTGCGAGGTCGCCAGTTATCCAGTAGTCGGCCAGAACGTGCTTCTTTATGTGTGTCATCAGCATTGTGAGTGCCAAGAATACATATAATTCTGCCACAGTGAGAGCTCTCCATGCCACCATCTTGGCACTGGTCTTCCTCCCTAGAAAGTTTGAACAGATAGCCTGGTGGCTATTTGTCTCTTTGACAAGGTATTCCATGACTTCATTGTCGTAGAAGCCACAGAAAAGTTCACTGGGGGTGGCATTTGGGCCACAGGGATATGCTGGTGACACCCCGGAACCCTGTTGTACCTCGTCAAAGGCAGGACAATCTGGCTCAAAATCCGCCCCATCTGTCCACACAAACATGTCAGCTGCTCGAGGACGAGGACGTGCAGCTGCAGCAGGCACACGCCCTGGACGCCCTGGCACACGCCCTTGGCCACGCGGACGCCCAGGCGGACGCCCACGCCCACGCCCACGCCCAGGCCCAGGGGCAGCGGCGTCGGCAGGCTGACCACGTCCACGACCTCGCCCTTTTACTCTTCTTGTCGGGACTTCCTCTTCCTCTTCCTCAGGCGACGTCAGGTCATCTGGGGCAATGTTGGGGTCGTCAGCATCCTCTTCAGGAGACAACTCTGGTGAACAATAGACCGGGCGTCGGCGGCGTGGGGCTGCGGGAGGTTGAGCAATGGGAGCCTCGGCCTCGGGAGTTGGGCTCCTTTTGCGGCTAGCCGTGGACTTTTCCGCAGGAAATAATGACCTACGATGCGGGGCCTGTGGTGGTACACTGTGGGAGGCCAATGACGCACTTGTAGAGGCCCTTTGGTCATCCTGAGGGACAGATGAAGCCGAGGGCTGTGGGTGGCCCTCCCGGCGTCCCGGGTCAAGGCGTCGGGACAAAGGAATGCGGGTGGTTGCTAGGCCTGGGTCGGCGTCACTATCACTATCTATGCCTTCCCTCACTTGTTCTGCTTCCCTGCGTGCTTTCTTGGCTGCACTTTTCACTAAAGACTGTTTATAGAAGTATTTACCCACTTTCAAGGGCGTACGGGCAGGCAAAGGGGAAGGTCCTGGCGTAGGGCTAGGGCTAGGCCTACCCTGACCTACGAAACTAGGCGAAGGGGTTGGCTCTAGCACACTTGGTACTTCAATAGCACCTTCCTCCACCACTTCCACATCAGGATCATCACTACTATCACCCCCCTCAAATAAATCCACATTGTCATCATCACCAAATCCCACAGAATCGTCAACTTCGCTTCCACTTCTACTCTGAATATAGAGGTTTTTGTCCACAGAGCTTTCACCACTGCTCAAATCTGGGTTGAAAAGTTCACGGTGTATTGCACTCTCACTTAGCAAACGTTTCACTTTCCTTAGTTTCTTTTTCTTCTCGGTTGGTAGAGGCGTAGATGTTGCAAGCGGGTTAGCACTGGGACGCACGGGAGATTGCACAGTATCGGACGCGTCGGAATTAATTTTTTTGCTGTAGCTCGCAATGGCGGCAACGTAGGAACTGATAAGAGTGGTAGTTGAGGCTTGGTGGCGCTACGATCGCCCACGCCAAGTAAAATTTGCCCACGCTAAATTTAAAAGCGCGCTTTAAAGCACATACCTTAGGTAAGGACGCCCGGGTAGCTGCCCTTCTGCCGAGCTGTCCTTACCTAAGGCAGCCCGGGTAGGAAGGGTTAAGTAAGGTAGGTAGCATTAACCCACACCTAACTCCATTTTTGTTTTCTATTAATCCAACAGTGACTCACAATTTTCCTTTCATTATCCTAATCTTTGACTACCTGTACTAACTTTCCATCTATTACCCTACTCATGACACATAATTTTCCTTCTATTTTCTGCCCCCAAGCTAGTACTGTACTGTACTACCGTAAATTCAACTGCTGTAAATAACCACCACCATTTTCCCCGGTAATGATCTCAAGTTCACTTCCTAATTCTATCAACCCCGGTGTTCCTCAGGGCTCTGTCCTATCTACTATTCTCTTTCTGATTTTCATAAATGATCTTCTCAACTGTACCTCCAGTCCCATCCATTCATACGCAGACGACTCTACCTTACACTACTTAATTAGTTTTCCAGAACGCCCCAGCCAGCAATCCCTCAAAAACAAACGTAATGAAGCCATACAACATTTATCTTCTGTTCTAACTACTATTTCCAATTGGGGCAGAGAAAACCTTGTTGCCTTTAATGCTTCCAAAACCCAATTTCTCCATCTTACTACCTGTCCGGAACTCCCAGTGGACTATCCTTTACACTTCAACAATACAAAGATCAATCCTTCGTCTTTTCTCAATATTCTTGGTCTCTCTTTTTCTTCTGCTCTTACTTGGAAGGACCATATTACCAGTCTTGCTAAGGCAGCCTCCCAGAAGCTGGGTGTGCTCAACCGCCTCAGGGGGTTCTTTACCCCTGCACAGCTTCTTGCTCTGTACAGGGGCACAGTGCATCCTTGTATTGAGTATTGTTCACATGAGTGAGGAGAATCCTCTCACACCGCACTCCTAGACAAAGTAGAAAGGAAGGCCTTTCGCATCATTAATTCCCGTCCACTCACTAACTCTCTACAATCTCTCTCTTCGCCGCAATGTTGCATCTCTCTCGCTATTCTATCGCTACTACAGTACAATAATCAGTGCTCCTCAGAGCTCTCTCAGTGTATTCTATCTTCTCTACGTAGGGTACATGGTACTCGTCTTGCAACACAATCCCACCCCTGCTCTGTGCAACTCTCCAATCCAAGAGTTAAACGTTACTCTCAGTCTTTCTTCTATTGAAGTGACAGTGAAGTGGCAGATTAGTATGTACAATTAGTATAATACAATACAATAACAATACAATACAATACAATAACCATTCCAGTGGATTTGTAATGCCAGAATTAGTGAAAAAGGACACCTCATTCGTCCTTGTAGCTCATCTGATGCCAGAGATATTACATTTCATGTTTTTCAAGATGGCGTTGGCGGCCATTTTGAATATTGGGCTCTAGCAGAGTTAGCCGTCATTTTTCAGAGGGGCATAGGAGCTAATTTTCCTTTAAAATGGTTCAGGTTGTCAAATCCATCGAGAGAAAAAGGTAGGAACAAAATGGTCACGGATTCCAAGCAAATGACCCTACTATATTATCCTTATCCCTAACTCTTACTCTCCATCCTCCGTACTCGAGTTAGTAGCCCCGTACCAACCACCCGTCAATAACCACCACCATGACCCCGGTGAAGATCTTAAGCCTGCTCTCCCCCTTAAACGGCTGGGGCATCTTTATAACCAACCGTCCAGTCATAGATCTGATTCATTGTTTACCTTCCATGAAACTATCCCTGATTCCTATTCTTCCTTTCCTTCCATTCATCTATAATCATTAGGCTACCATAGCGCAGTTGGGAATATGTACAAGCTTAGATTAATATTCAGTATTCAAGAAGTGTGTGAAGGAAGGAAGGTTTTCGGAGCAATGGGAAGTATGTGGAAGACGAGAAATCTCGGAGTGAAAGTAAAAAGTGCACTGTATCAAGGAATTGTTGTGCCAACAGTGATGTATGGGGCTGAGACATGGGCTCTGAAGAAAAAGGAGAAAAGAGGGCTGGATGTGATGGAGATGAGCTGCTTGAGGAGTATGTGTGGAGTTACTCGTAGAGACAGATTGAGGAATGAAGAGATACGTAGGAGAGTGGGGCAGCAGGAACATTTGTCAGCCAGAGTGGACAGAAGGGTGCTGAGCTGGTATGGTCATGTTGAACGAATGGGAGATGAAAGGCTTACAAAGAGAATATGTGAGTCAGGTACAAGGGGAGATAGAAGGGCAGGAAGACCCCCATTGAGATGGAGAGACTGTGTAAGAAAGGCTTTGGATGATAGAGGAAGATCAGGCAGGGGAAGTGGTGGTGGACAGGAGTGAATGGAGAATGCTTGTGAATAGTTGAGTGAACACGTGGTCATTTGGAGTAAGGGGTCGGGCGCAAGTTCGACTAGATAATAGTCCATCAGGCGCCTGGCCCGGGGGGACGATTAATATGAAGGGTGTGCCTGGAAGTGTGGTGGGAGGACTTGTGGCTTTGGCTCCGCTGCATGTCTGCCTGCCGAGATCGGAACCTCTCCGGGTGGTCAGGGGCCGGGGGATTGCTGGAGCGACCTTGGTAACCCTGGTCTCTGGGTCTTCTCCTGGGTGACCTGGATGTGTGTGAGTTTGTGTTTTTTATCTGTGTTTATTTTTTGTTTTATGTTGTTTTTGTGTTTTCCCTGTTCTTGCTCTGTCTTGAGTCGGCTACCCCCAAAATGGGGATTGGGCCTGAGCATATAGATAGATAGATAGATTCAAGAATTAATAATATGTCGTAGGCTTGTGCATAAACCTGTAACTCTCTTGATAGCGTAATGCTTAGTGCGCCGAATTTCGGTGTGAGTATCCTTGAGTCCTTGGAGTATCACATATATTCATTAGTTTAATTTATTTCATTAATTAGGTTTATTTGTAAGTTAATTGGTGGGTTGGTGAATATATATGAATTAATATTTGTCCTTCACCTATCCTTTTTTGAGGCAAGTATCATATGTTACTCATAGGATTTTGGGTACATGTGTGCGTGTTAGGGAGGTGTTGTTTATGGTGAGGTTCGGATTTTTTTTTATTCGGCTGTCCAGCTTGTAAGGAGGGTTACAGTGGATTTGGCTGGGGCCAACTTGAGTCTGTTTGTAGTGCACCAGTCATGTAGTGTGTTGAGATAGGGTTGAATGAGAAAGAGTTGCTCTGTCTGGGTCTTGGTGTGTGAATTCAAGTGTTATGTCGTCTGCGTAGGAAGCTATAAATTATTTGGGGTGCGTGGGGTGTAGGTATATCATGCATGTAGAGATTGAAGAGTGCGGGCGACAGGATGGATCCTTGCGAGACTCCATTTCTGATGCTAGATGACTGACCGGCAAATGATATATGTGCACAACTACCTGCTAGGCCAGCCACCTTTTTGTATTGTTGTTGTTGTTGTTGTTCCCTAAGCTGCCTGGCCGAACAGCCCCGAGTCCCTGAGGAAGGCCATGGCCATGATCGGGCTTTCCCACAGAGCTCTCATTGAGTGTAGATTATGTTGTTGGCGTAAGTGGTTGTGTGAAATGCAGTCTTCTATGATGTGTTTAATGGTATGGGGTGCTGTGTTACATCCCGGGCAGGCGTCGACAACGGAGTCATCCAGTCTCTTCTGATAGCTCAGGAGAGCTGGATGGTGTCCGCATCTCAGCCTGGCCAGGTGGACTCTGTCCTCGCGAGGGAGGGAGGATTCGGAAGGATGGATTTCGGGAGGTCGTGCATGCAGCTGCGTGTTGTCTGTGAGTGAGTGGATGGATTGGCGAGAGATATGAGTATGGATGTGCTTCTGGAAGTTGGTTCGGGGTGGGCAGGGAGGGAGAGAGGACAATAATTGTGTGTGATACCGTGTGCTGGGTGTTGTTTTGATATTTCTTGGTGTCTGTGGGTGTGTTGCCATGTAGTTTAGTGGGTGGTCTTGGTTCGTGGAGGCTGCTGCCAGGAATTGAGTGCCTCTCCTGTCCAGATGGTCTTTGACTTTGAGGATTTTGGTTTCTTGATGTAGGTGATCTGTGGGTGCAGTAGCTGTGCAGCCTGTAATGATCTTCAGGGCTTTGTTTTGAATAGTCTGTAAGGTCTTATGATGTGTTTCAGCTAGGTTAGAAGCCCAGACTGGGCTTGCGTATTCCATCACTGATCTTATGTATTGTTTATATACTGTGGTGGTAGTTTCTTTGTTGTGTCCAAATTTTGTGTGAGCAAGTGACCTAAGGGCGTTAAGTCTGGGTGTCAGTTTCTTTTTAATGTTTGTGGTGTGCTGTTTGAATGTCATATGAGTATCATATGTTACTCCTAGGATTTTGGGTGTGTGTGTATGTGTTAGGGGTGTGTTGTTTATGGTGAGTTGAGGGATGTATTCGTGTTCACCTGTCCAGCTTGTGAGCAGGGTTGCGGTGGATTTGGCTGGGGCTAGATTAAGTCTGTTTGTAGTGCACCAGCCATGTAGTGTGTTGAGATAGGGTTGAAGGAGATCTGTTGCTCTTCTTGGGTCATGGTGTGTGCATGTGAGTGTTATGTCATCTGCATAGGAGGCTAAGTTTATTTGGGGCGTATTGGGTGTAGTTATATCGTGCATGTACAGATTGAAGAGTGCGGGCGATAGGACGGACCCTTGTGGGACTCCGTTTGGAAAGTTTCTGATTTTAGATGACTGACCGGCAAAAGATACGTGTGCACATCTGCCTGCTAGGAAGTTGGCCAGCCACCTTTTTGTGTTGTTGTGCATGTTTGTGTTGTAGATTTTGTTTGTTAGGTTGTGGCGGGGGATGGCATCGAAGGCTTTACTAATGTCGAGTGTGGCTAATAGTGATCTGTGTGGTGGTCTAGCTGAGTTGATGCCGTCGAAAGCTCTTTGTGTAAGGTCTGTGAGAAGAGTGTTTGTGGAGTGCAGTGGCCTAAAGCCATGTTGTGTTGGAGCTAGGGGTAGGTCGGGTGTAATTAGTTGTAATACTAGGCGTTGCATGACTTTGGAGGGGGAGCAAAGGAGTGTGATGGGGCGGTGCGAGGAGGGTAGCGTGGGGTATTTGTTGGGTTTGGGGAATGTGATGATGATGCCATGCTTCCAAATGTCTGGTATTGTGTTGTGTGAATAGCTGTAGTTTGATATGTTAGTGAGTGCTTGTATGCCTTGTGGTCCCAGGTGTCTGAGGTGTATGTTGCTTATGTTGTCTAGGCCACAGGTGGGTGAGTGCTTGAGATTGTTGATGATATGCTTTGTCTGGTGATTGGTGAAGGGTGTATAGTCAGGGTCTGTGGGGAATTGTCTCTTACGTCGGATGACACGTCGGTCGTTTTTGTGAGGTTTTAGGTGGCTGACATGTGAGAAGTGATTGATGAGAGTGTTTGCTTGTTTACATGAAGGAGTAGAGTCTGTTGTTGTGATTGCAGCATGTGATTGTGTTGTGTTGCTGTTGGAAAGTGTGATGCTGTTTAGTGTTTTGTAGTTTTTTGGGGTTTGTTTTGTGATCAAGTGTTTGTAGGAAGTTATTCCAATTTAGTTTTTATTGTTCTTGTATTTTGTTGTTAGTTTGGGTGTTGAGTGCTTGAATTTGTTGTGTGATGTCTTGTGTGTGGGGTGCTGGGGAGTGTTTCAGTGTGTCGCGTTGTCTGATGAGGTTTTGAATTTCTGGTGTGAAGTTGGGGTTGTGTCTTTTTCTGTTACCTCGTGGAATGTGTTTCTTGTCAGCGTTTTGGATAGTTTTATTGAGTATGTGTACAGCATTGTTGATGTTAGTGATGGGTGTACTGTTTAGAGTTGTGAAGTGTTGTTCTGTCTCATTTGTAAATGCTTCCCAGTTAGCTCTTTTATAATTGGTGTATGTGTGTTTGTGGCTAGCTGGGGTGAGTCTGGTTTTGGTGGTGATAATGATCGGGAGGTGGTCAGAGCCTAAGGTTCTGACCACCCTCCAGGATGTTGTGGGGGCGAGTTCTGGGGAGCAAAAGGTGATGTCTGGAGATGATGGATTATAGAGGGCTTGGTGAGGAATATAGGTATGTTGATGGATGTCGTTAAGGATGATGAGGTTATCTGTTTGGTTTTGTAGTACCAGCCCTCTGTCTGTGTCGGGGTTGTCGACAAACCAGGCCGACGTCTTGGCGTTGAAGTCACCACCCAGGATGATGTGTGGGGTGTTTGTGATGTGTTGTAAGTGTGGTCTGTATTCATTTGGTACTGTAGGGGATGTTTGGGGAGGGATGTATGTGTTTATGATGGTTATGTTGGATTTGTTGCCAGTGCGTATTTTAATTGATTGTATTTCTGTTGTGTTATCATTTGGGGGGAGGAGGGATTTGGTTTGTACACTGGTTACTATGTATGATATTTCATTGTGTACCAGGGTGATGAGTCCACCGCCCCCGCCGACAGCCCGGTCTTGTCTGATGGTGGTGAAATTATGAAATGTGGGTGTTTTTTGTGATGTGCAGAGTTTTGTTTCTTGTAAGATGGCAATGTGTATGTTGTGTTGTTTGATGAAGTGTGAGAGTTCGTTTTTCTTTGTGTTAATGCCATCTATGTTCAATTGGAGAATGTTAATGTTATGTGCACGATGTATGTTGGGTGCTGCTGCACGAGGATGGGGTGGGGGTGAGGGTGGGGGTGAGGGAGGGGCTGGAGGTTGGGATGGGTGAGGTGGGGGTGGGGATTGGGGAGCAGGAGATGGGGGTTGGAATGGATTAGGATGGGGTGTGGTATGTTGAGTTGAGGATGTGGATGGTATGGGGAGGTTAGGTGGGTTAGGGAGGAGAGGTGGACGGGTTTTAGGGGGGGGAGTGGATGATATGGAAAGGCTAGGTGGGTTGGGGAGGAGAGGTGGACGGGTTTTAGGTGAGGGATTTGACTGGGAGAGGGAGGGGCATGAGGAACAGGTCCAGGTGTTCATGTAGTGTTTCTTGGAGGCAAGTGTTGTACAGGTGAAGTGGGTCCAGTTCCTGCATGCATTGCAGAGAACTGAACCCTTAGTGTGGCGACTCGAATGATGGGTTTTGAGCAAGTTGGACATATGTATGTGTACGTGGGTCCTGGGTTGCTCTCAATGTCTCCGGCTAGAAGAAGTCTTCGAGAAATGACAGCCGGAGAGTCATTTCTCGGTGTAGGAAAAACTGTGTGATGTGTGTGTGTGGTGTGAGAGGTGTGGAAATTCCCGGCGCGACCGAAGCCGCTCCAAGGACCCGTGCCCCCAGGGAGGGGGCAGGGGATAGTTGTGACGGTTTGGCTCCCGAAACTGCTCCCCGCGGCCGGCATCCGGTTGTCCTCCACTGGTCGATTGATCTTGTCGCCGGCCGCGGAGGGTCGGCAGCCATCCGCGGTTGGCAGCTCCGGGAGGTGGTCCCACGGCGTAGACACCGCCACATCAGGACCTTTTTTTTTTGTATTGTTGTGCATGTTTGTGTTGTAAATTTTGTTTGTTAGGTTGTGGCAGGGGATGGCATCGAAGACTTTACTAATGTCGAGTGTGGAGTGTTGGTAGGTAGTAGGGGTAGGCAGCCCCGCCCAGGGAAGTACTACCGCCAAGGTTTCGGGAGACTCAGGGAATAGCCTGAATTCCATTTTCTCTCCCAGGCCTTGGTAGCTGGATACATATCTTTCTGCCTCACACATCAGGGGTATCAGGAAAACCCTCTTTATATAACATACACATCCAACTTCACGACATTGCCCTACATTGCTATCCTCTATCCATAAAACACTACTCTTCCCACTACATATCATACATGTAACACCATACACCTTACCCAATAAACATGGCAGTACAATTGTTAAGAGCAAACCTGGTGGTCCCTCGGATATCCACCCCCGGCAGGGTTGGGTCATTGACACAGGGCCCTCCGGTCGTCATCATGCGACTGTGTCAAGAGCATTGCAACGTCCCAAAGCTGCTCGTCGGTGCAGCTTTTTCTTTAGCAATATAAGGGGACTTCACTCTAACATCAATTCTGTACACCAATTTCTTCAAGCAGAATCCCCTACTCTCCTTTTTTTGACAGAGACTCAAGTAACATCCATCTGACACGTCTAGATTTAATTTTCCAGGTTATCAACTGCTCCAAAATTTCAGACCTAAAGGAGGTGTATGTTGCTTCGCAAAATCTGAAATTGCCCTGGAGGAGGTTACTAGTTTCAATTGTCCCTATTTTGATTATTCTATATACAAATTAATTTCTGCTGGTAAATTTAAATACATATGTTGCATCTACCATTCCCCAAATACTCCTCCAGAGCAAAGTCTTTTTGATTCTCTGTCCTCACAACTCAGTGTCCTCAACTTAAATGCTTCTTCTGAAATCACTGTGTTGGGTGATTTTAATGTCCATAATGTTGAATGGCTCACTCATTCAGCCAGGACTGATGATGCTGGTCTTGAATGTGAGCTATTTGCAGACTCATTTAATCTCACTCAACTAGTCAACCAACCCACCCGTGTACCAGATAATCCTAATCATAATTCCCACCTACTGGACTTATTTTTAACAACCAATTCAGAAAATTATGATGTTACAGTGAGGTCCCCGCTTGGATCTTCTGATCACTGTCTGATACAGGCCACCTGTCTATCACCTACCATACCTTCCCACTCTGAACCTGTTTTGGTGACTAAATGGCATTACGATAGGGCAGACTGGGAGGGTCTTCAAGGTTTCTTTATTGATATTCCCTGGACCTCTTTCTTTTCTAATGATGCACACTCCACCTTGAGCCACATACAAGATTTTGTAAAAATTGGAATGGAAACTTTTATTCCTCATCAAAAGTACAGTAAAAGATCTAATTCACCTAAATGGTTTGACCATAATTGTATTTACCTTTTATTTACCTAATTGTATTTACCTAATTGTAGTTTACAGGAGTTGAGCTAAGCTCGTGTTGTCCCGTCTCTCAGTCTACTTTTTATCCAATTTTTTCTTGAAAATATGGATGTTCCTTGCCCCTACCACCTCCTCCTCCAGCCCATTCCATTTGTCAATACATCTATAGGGGAAGCTAAACTTCCTGATATCGTTCTTGCAGGTAGGTCTTTTTACTTTGTAGCTGTGGCCTCTAGTTATTCCTGTATCCATAATTAATATATCCTCCCTATCCAGCCTCTCCAGCCCCCGGGTACATTTGTACATCATTATCATGTCTCCCCTCTCTCTCCTCTCTTTTAGACTCGGTAGATTTAATTTGTCTAGCCTCCCTTCATATGGCAGTTCTCTGAGACTTGGAACCAATCTAGTGACTGCTCTCTGGATTCTTTCTAACTTGTGAATATGCTTCTTTAGATGCGGGGACCACACCACTGCTGCATACTCCAATCTTGGTCTAATCATACTCTTCATAATTTTCGCTACCATGGTCTCATCCAAATAGTTCAGAGCAACTTTCATATTCCCGGCCATTGCATACATTCCGCTAAAGAGCTTGTTAATATGTTTCTCTGGCGACAAATTATCTTGTATAATCAACCCTAAATCTTTTTCTTTTTCGGCCTTGCTAATTTTATTATCTCCCATCCTGTACTCCCAATTTGGTCTATTCACACTTCTTCCCATATTTAACACATGACATTTACTTATATTAAATTTCATTTTCCACTTGGTGCTCCATTCGTATATTTTATCTAAATCCCCTTGCAGCTCCTCACAACTACTTTTATTTGTTATTTGACTCATAATTTTTACGTCATCTGCAAACATTGACATGTAAGAGTTTATGCCTATCGGCAGGTCATTCACGTACATAAGGAACATGAGAGGTGCCAACACAGATCCCTGCGGCACACCACTCTCAACTTTCCGCCACGATGAGTAAGTTCCTCTAATGTTGGTCCTCATTTCCCTATCTGTTAAGTAGCTCTCCATCCATTTCAGCAAACTCCCCCTGACACATCCTAGCGTCTCAACTTACTGTCTTACTGTCTTACTGTGCTAGAGTAACTGAACAAAAAGCAATAGCCTACAATGCATACACAAGATCAAAAACACATGAAGCCTTTAATTACTTTAGAAACATCAGAAATCATGCCAAAACTGTATTAAACCTAACTAAATCAAACTTTCTCCACAAGCAGGCAAATAAACTTCTAAATAATCCAAATGATAACAAAATATTTTGGTCTACTCTTAACTCATTTAAATCCAACTTCACTACTGCTTCATCCATTCCACCATTAAAATCTCCGACTGGCAATCTTGTAAGTGACCCACGAGGTAAAGCTAACCTTCTTGCGGATATTTTCTCCACCAACTCAACCTTAGATGAAATAAATCAAGATGTCCCTGTACTTAATTTTAATTCGCCTGAAATTCCCTCACTTAAGATCCACACCAGACATGTCAAAACTATTTTGCAGAATCTCTCGGTAGATAAGGCTCCTGGTCCAGATGAAATTCCTCCAATAGTACTTAAGAATTGCTCCTTGGTGCTCGCTCCTGTATTGGCAAAAAATTTCCGTCTGTGTACTCATACCTCATGCTTCCCAGTACCCTGGAAAGAAGCAAACATCCATCCAGTTCCTAAAAAGGTGCCTCTTCAGATCCATCAAACTACAGACCAATAGCTATAACTTCCACTCTTGGTAAAGTCTTTGAAATTATATTAAATAATCACATAATTAAGCATCTTGAGAATAATAAATTAATCAGTGATAGGCAATATGGTTTTAGACGATGTTGATCAACTGCAGACATGCTTTGCCTTCTTACGCATCAAATCAACCAAGCTACAGACCAACATGGTGAAACACATACAATAGCACTGGATATATCAAAGGCATTTGATAGAGTCTGGCATCAATCCTTATTGTCGAAGATGTCACACTACGGCCTTGCATCATTAGTTCCACTAATTTCTTCTTATCTTCATAACAGAAAAATATGTAATGGTAGATGGCCTTTATTCTCAATTTCACTCAATAAATGCTGGTGTTCCCCAGGGATCAGTTTTGGCCCCAATTCTGTTCCTCATTCATATCAATGATCTCATATCTACCACTCATAATCCAATACATTCCTACGCAGATGACTCAACACTCCACAGTTCCTTCACATTTACCAATTCTTTCACCCAACCCGATCTTATAAATTCAAAAATAAACACTGCAATTTCTCTGAACCAGGACCTTTCTAGAATTGATGGATGGGGACAAAAGAATCTAGTTTCCTTTAATGCACAGAAAACCAAGTACATTCAATTTTCTAACCGACAGAATCTCACTGACTCCCATATATTTTTTTAATGATGTAAATATTCCCACTTCCCCTAGTATTGACATTCTCGGTGTAACATTAACTACTAACTTGAGCTGGACACATTATGTTAGAAGCATTGCTAAGAATGCCTCTAAAAAACTGGGACTCCTGTACAGAGTTCGAGAATTCTTCACTGACGAGCAGTTGGCCGTGATATATAAAAGTCATGTGCGTTCTCAGATGGATTACTGTTCACCTCTGTGGGGTGGAAGTGGAGTGGTTGCATTGAGGCAGTTGGACAAAATTCAAAATAAAGCTATTAGATTAATCAATAACCCTGCAATCACACAGGACCTTCCTACATTATCCATACGAAGAAACGTTGCATCCCTTGCATTATTCTACAGATATTTTCACAGCAATTGTTCCGAGGAACTTGCTTCAATTGTGCCGCCTCTCCACATCTTTCCCCATAGAACTAGGGCAGCTGAGAGCGCCCATGAATTTACACTTTCTCCTCCACAATGCAGAACTTCTGCTTATCAGAATTCATTTATCCCCAGAGCTACTACTCTTTGGAATTCACTTCCCTCGAATTGCTTTCCACAAACTTACAATCTACAAATGTTTAAATCCAGTTGTTACAAACATTTTATGAATGGAGGATGCCTTTAGGCACATGGACCTTTTTGTTTTATCTGTGTTTTTCCTTCCTCCGTTCATTGTCTCTTAACCCGGTGAGACCCAGCGTCGCACGTGTTGCGTCGGCAGTGTTTGATCACCAACTCCCAGCGACGCATCACGTGCGTCCGACATATAAAAAAAACTTACGTGGCTCGTAAGGTAGGAAATGGCAGGAGAATAGGAGGGGGAGGTACCGTAGTGTGTGTGGGAGCCGGGCCAGTAGGTGTGAGCGGGCCGAGACAGGCGCGCGGCTGGTGGTGGTGGGCTTAGTGGGGATAGTTTACACCCTTAGTTCACCGCCACTTTGAACCTTCATTACTCCGGTCGTATGGGAGCTAGAGGCTTGAGATTTATGTGCGACACTCCTTAGGATGTATGCCGTACAATGCCATACTCAGTTTTTACCCTAGTGCTCCCGGGCGGGTGGTCATGCGGGGGAGACGAACTATTGAAACCCCCCCCCCCCCCAAATGACCGAAATGATTTTTTTTTAATTTTTGTCTTCATTTCTCACCATTCTCTTCCATTTTGGCTCAACAAATTTTTTTGAGGCTCCCCCCCCCCCACCCCCCCCCCCCCCCCAAAAAAAAATGTCCGAGGTGATGTTTTTTTTGTTTTTTTTTCATTTCTCATCCTTGTCTTCCATTTTAGCAAACAAAAAAAAAAGAAGTGAAAATGGCTTGGGACTGGGGTGAACAAAATATTATAACTAGCCGGGGCTCAACGGGTTAAAAAAAAAAAAAAAAAAAAAAAAAGTAGTGATCTGTGTGGTGGTATGGCTGAGTTGATGCCGTCAAAAGCTCTTTGTGTAAGGTCTGTGACAAGAGTGTATTTATTAGTGGCCCCTCCATCATTGACGATTATGCCTATTACATAAGGCACCCTCTTCAAACACTCATCCGCCGTAGTTTGAATCTACCGCGCAGAGCATAAAAAATTGAGGAGCCTTCATCATGAAGCGCACGCAACCTCACTCATGGTTCAGTCATTATGAAATTGGGTTCTCACTACGAAAAAACTTCGTAAAAAATAAAAAAGAAAAAGAAAATAAGAATAACTATTCATAAGCTTTCCATATAATCGTGGATGTACTTGTGTGGATCTTTGACCAGACGCTGACTCAGGCGTCATTCTTCCTTCTCTGCTCTGCGCTCAACCTCCCCGGACGTGCCTCCCCACGCTCCGCTGGTTCCGCATTTGCTGCGTCCCTAGTGAGTTTTTTCTCATTTGTTTACTCCGGGATGTATCGAGTAAGGTTAGGATATGCGTAGCAGGAGTGTCCTGGGCGGGTTGCCCGCAGTGCAGTGTATTTTGGGTCGTGTGTTTGGGACATCTATTTCGGGTGTACCCTCGTGGTCCCGTGGTGGACGCGTGAAACGTTTTCGCGGTTAGCCAGCTTTGTGATGTAGGTGGCTTTCACTACGCGCTATTAGGCTTCTTCTTATCTTTCTGATGAAGTGGCTTGTTCTTTTCTCTGACGTTCCCAGCGTATTTTTCTTCACTTAGTGAATTTTTTTCTGGGTCCCGAGTCAGTTCTTCCCTTTGCCGGGAATTTTGGGCTACAGTGGTGTGTTGACGGTGGTTCCTGTTGTGATATGATTCAGTGCTTTTTGTTTATATTACGACATGATTACATATTATTTCCGTCTGCTTAGGCCTAGCCAGCCTCTCGTAGCTTTGCCACATGTACAAGTGTTATTGATTTATGTTATAAATATGTACTACTGTGTCATGTGTGTCTTGGTTTAGTTGTGTATTGGCTATTTCCACGGACTATTTATGTGTCCTGGATTAGTTGTGTATTGGCTATTTCCACGGACTAATTGTGTGCCCTTGGATTAGTTGTGCTTTGGCTAATTCCTCGGTCTTTTGGTGCGTTCAGATTGAATCTGGGCGGGGTGGGTTGCCTTTTCCGGCAGGTTTTCTCAGTTACACCATGAAAACCCGGCTGGTTGCCGAGTTTTAATCAAGCGTGGTTAAAAAAAGGCGTGTTTCCCCCGGCGAGTGGTGGCTTGAGGCTCTCCAGAACTGCGTCTCTGTGGTGGAGCCTGTGTTCAGGCTTACTGTTTTTCCCCGGCGGGATGGCTTTACCCATTTAACTAAGTGTTCAAGCGGACACTTGTTGAGTATAGTTTTTCCCGGTTTTGCAAAGCCAGAAAAACTAGGCTGTTTGTTGATTGGTCTTTCCTCCCCGGCGATCTTTTGCAAAGAAGTGGGGATAGGAACAATTGGGGTTAACGTTAATAACTTAAATTCACACCCGGCGGTTGCACCTTGGGAGGGTGGGATTAACGGATTTGCAATTCAGTATAGTTAACCAGACAATTGAGGGATACGTTCAGTATCGCCGCCTTCGACATACGGCGATCTGGGACGCTTCGGGAGAAGTCAGATCTAGCATTTAAGACAGGCTTCCCAGTTTTTGATCTGTGAGATAATACGGGGGCCGGCGTCTTTTTATGGGTTTTCCAGTAAAACTTAACAAACACCACTGGGAAGACTGCATCATTTATAAAAAGCCATGCTGGTCTTTATATCATGTCAGAGGGTATGCATAAATCTTTTGGACAGGTTAAGATATTCTGAAATCTTTACTTATGAACCTCCCGCGTAGCGAGCTGTAATGGTTGTGTATTGCATCTCGTTTCCCGGCGGGTTATTTAACACTTGTGTTCGAACATATTGGTGTAGCCTTATGAGCATTAATTCCTGGAAATTTTCTTTTTTCCAGGGCGGAGTTCCGGCGGATCATTCGAGAACCTGGAGTAGACCCGGGGGTGAAATAGCTTTCCACCAGTCTCTGTCATGGCTACCCTAGACCCTGTTTTTGCTTTGTGTGTTACACCCTCCTGTTCAGGTATCCCTATCTTTGCACACACTCTTTGCATTAGGTGTGTTAAATGTTTAGATCGCTCAAGGGGTTTGTGGGTTACGCAGAACTGTACCTTCTGTACTCAATTGGGCAGTAAAGTATTGCGAGACAATGATAGACCCGCGGCGGTCGCTTTGCGAGAGGTCAGGCAGCTGTTGTCCACTTATGCTACCTCAGTGGCTCATAAAGCCCTTCAATGTGACAACGTAATTCTTTGGGATAAATTACTTATTGAGCACCCCCCTATTAAACGTACCCCGGCTAAATCTAGTGGTCATTGTACGAAAGTCGGCAGAGACTGGGCAGGGTGCAGCACTTACTCCAGCCCCCGGCACATCTAAGAGACCTTGTGAACTTACGCCCCCGGTGACAGCCTCCACATCACGGGCGCGGTCCAGGTCCAGGTCACCCCTCAGACACCAGCCGCTCTTCTTCACCGGCGAGGAAGAAGAGCAAAGAGGAGACGTCTAAGAGCAGTCCTAGTGATAGGTCTGAGAAGTCTAAGAGCAGTTCTAGTGATAGGTCTGAGAAGTCCAAGAGCAGTTCTAGGGATAAATCTAAGTCACACCATAGTCACAAATCTTCCAGGAAAGATTCTCATGACCGAAAGGCCTCCCGGCGTTCGCCGGAGCTTCGTGCCTCTCTTTCTGCCTCTACTCCCGATGTATCTAGTGTCCAATCTGATGGGGCGGGAGTGGAGTCAGAGACGGTGGTGGGGGTGTTACCGGCGGACAAGTTACCAATGGATATTATAAACTTAGAATTGGAGAGTTCGGTGGGCAGTGATCACCCTCTAGAAGGGTCTAGTGGGGGCTCAGTGGTTGATGGGGCAAATGACTCCCAAGGGAGTTCAGGCCAAGGCCTAGGTGTGTGGAGGTATTCCCAACCAGGAACTGAAGGCCCAAGTCTGGTTCAGGGGACACAAGTATTGGCGGACATCCACCGGGACGCTGCGATCCCATCATCCATTCCAGACTTAACATGGCAACACGATGGGGTTCCAGCTTCGGCGGAATCCTCTCATGACGAGCCAGATGACAAGGATGAGGTGTCCATAATCTCTGACATGGAGGTGCAAGAGTCGGGTTCAGTTTTAGACGACTCACAGGATAGGAATGATTCACCTCTTAGTTCTTCATCTGCTAAATTTGTCACGGCGGAGGAAATAGATGGGTTATTAGCTACTGCTCTAACGAGAAAAAAATGGCCAACAGCCGGAGACTCCTACAGTGGACCTGGGAGCTTCCATGACAATTGCGGGTGTTCGGCCTCTGACTACTTCCATTGCTTTAACTCAAATTTTGCACCCTCCCTATGTATCACCTACTATGGTCACCAGGCCTGCTCCGGCGGCACTGACTACTTCTAGTGTAAGGGTAGTTGCGGATGTAAATCCTCCCCCTTTAGATAAAGCACCGTTAAGAAAGGTAGCTATGCCCCTTTTATACGGTCCAGATGATTCATGGGTACAAATGGTCCCCACTAAGCCAGAGGTAGCACAGCCCACTTTGTCAGGGGAGCTTCCGGTGCCACAAGAGTGGGTAATCCAAGGTAATAAATCTAGAAAGTTACGAGCTTTAGATATTGGAGGTAATGTACTTGATGTTAATATTAAGGCCATTCCTAACTATTATCACCATGACTTTTTTGTGTATACAGCTACACCTGCTCTACCCCCTGCATCAGCTTCAAAACTGTTTTCTGACTGGACCAAGCATGACGGTTTTAATGATATAAAAGCACTGTCAGCTCTCACTCCAGAATTAGATTTACAAACGGTCACAGACACAGCCGCTAATCCAGTTTTGAAGGTGGGGCAGTTGGGTCCAGGACCTTGGGTGGAATGGGAGGTAGAGGCTCAGAATTTTGCGACCACCTTCACCTCAAAAGCGCACCAAATTCCTCAGGACAGCCATTCTTGGTTCTCTCTGCCGGTCTTCTCTGCCGGCGGAGTTCCATCTGCTTTGTTTGCATTTCTAGCTGCCCCCAAAATCAATCTATGCGAACTTAAAGATCCTTTCACTACACCTTCCCCAGCTCACCTAGACCGGGAGTTTAGGCTACGGGGAAAGGCATATAGACTTTTTTCCCAATACATTGTTACGCACCAAGTGGCGAAGTCTATGCTAAGATCTACTCAGGCAATCGCGGACGCGGATGTCAGAAGATCAATTGAACTATCTCGACGATTACTCCTTCAGACCTCTATTCAGTCGTTGGGGGATATCCGTACAGCCTTGCTCGAGGCGGTGCGGGCGAGACAGGATCTTAGGATGTCCCTGGTGAGGAAACTTCCTGACAGAATTGCAAACCAGGTGGTCATGTCGCCGGTGCTAACTCCCTCTTTAATGTCCCCTGATGTGTGGAGAACTGTGTTTAACATGACTCAGGCCTTTAAGCACAGTCCCACCCCTTCTAAGAAACCTGCTTTTAACTTTCCCAAACCCAAGCCAGTCGCAAAAGCTCAGCCGGGTGGGTCAAAGCCCTTTCATCCACCTAAGTCCCCTTCCCCCCAAGGTAAGTACAGGTATAAACAAGGAAAGTTTACAGGTAATAAAGGACAGAGGTATAACAGACCGGGCCAGGGCCCGTCTTCTGCCAACGCCGGCCAGTCAGCTAAGCATACAACACCACCACCACCACCATCAAAAAAACTAAAGTCTCTCTCACTCCCAGGGCCGGTCTCACGGCGGGTGGATCAGGGGGTAGTACAGCCGGCGAACCCTTGTCTGCTAACTGGGTCGTTCCGGGCGTGTCACAGTGCATGGCCAGTAAATACTTGGGCGAGGATGGTGGCACGCAAAGGCATCAACTGGCAGTGGCTCCGGCGACCTCGTTTACGTCAGCCGACAAAGGCAAATTTAGTTTCATTAGAGGTGGAGTCACTGATCCGAGAAATGATCGCCAAGAATGTCATCATCCCGGTTCCTCAAAATTACCCAGTCTTCACATCCAAACTATTTCTAGTGCCAAAAAGGGACAGTGTTCAGATGAGACCAGTCGTAGACCTGTCTTATCTGAACCTCCACATTCACAACGTATCATTCAGGATGCTGACAGTGAACCAAATCAGGCTAACACTTCCGCCGGGAGGGTGGATGTGTTCTTTAGACCTGACAGACGCGTATTGGCACGTCTCGGTAAACAAAAGATTTCAACGGTTTTTGGCCTTAAGAATAATGAATCAGACTTATGTCTTTCAGAGGATGCCGTTTGGATTGAACCTAGCACCTCGCTTATTCACGAAATTAGTCCGGCAAGCCCTGATGCCCTTGTTAAAGCAAGGGATCAGGATTTTGTGGTATCTGGACGACTGGCTAGTGGTGGCAGAGACGGAACAATTATGCATCAATCATGTCAAAATAACATTAAATCATGTCAAATCTCTAGGATTCAAGGTAAACCTGGTAAAGTCAAACCTTGTTCCCTCACGAGTAGTTCAGTGGATAGGGCTGGTTTGGGACACAGCTACTCTCACTCTGAGTCAGAGTGTGGACAATCGCAACAGATTTCGCAGGAAATTGTTTCTGTTCCTTCACAGTCTGACTACGACACGGAGAATCTGGGAGTCTCTGGTCGGCTCTCTCAACTGGATTCAACTAACTGCAAAGTTGGGCCGGTTAAAAGTCAAACGTCTAATATTGGAAGGCAACAAATATTTTCCACTATTACCGGCGGAAAAATTATGGCCCATTCCAAAATTAATCCACAACTTACTAGCGGTCTGGGCGAAGAGGGAAACGTTGCACTCAGTAATGTCATGGACCTCTCCTCCGCCGACGGTATGGGTAGACACGGATGCGTCAGGAACGATAGGTTGGGGCTTTCAGTCAAACCAGGGGCACCAGGGTCAAGGGCTTTGGTCCCATTTAGAAATCTCCCACATCAATGTCAAAGAATTACTAGTCCCCTTATATTTCCTTCAGGCTCACGGCTCTACTTTACGGGGTAAGTCGGTGGCCTTCAGAATGGACAATCTGAATGCGGTTCACTGAATTCAGAAACAAGGGTCGACGAGATCTCGGAAGTTGCTAAACGTGTCAGAATAGATTTTTATTCTAGCCAACAGGCTGGACATTCATCTTCCACGCATCTTATCTCCCAGGCGTAGCAAACGTCTGGGCAGACGCTCTGTCTCGGAGACAGAGCACAACAGTAGAATGGGCGCTCAAGCAAACCATTTTCGACCAAATGATTGCGGAGCCTTACCATCCACAAGTGGATTTGTTTGCGTCAGAGTTGACTCACAAACTCCCACTGTACCTCACCCGCCGGACGATAACGCCGGCGGGCGGGCCAGACGCACTGGTGACAGACTGGAACAGGTGAAGTTCCATTTATCTGTTTCCGCCGCCAGACGCGTCTCTAATCTGCCACGTAGTATACAAACTACAGGATTATCGGGGCGTAGTCTCACTAATCGCGCCCCTGTGGCCGGCGCAGTTGTGGTACCAGCAATTGAAAACGTGGTGCCCGCACCCGGTGTCACTCCCGGTCGGGTTTTTCCACTTAGACACAATTGGCAACCTAGAGACCTCGCTGACTTTTGCATTATGGACATTCAGAAGGCCAAGTGGCTAGCACCATATGGTAGAGACGTGACCAATAAATTAATGAATCAATATACCCAGTCTACAAAGCGACAGTATCAATCGCATTGGCAAGCCTTTACTTCTTGGATTCTTAGAACAGAACAAACTGTGCCCTCGGTGGCTTTGGTTTTTAATTATTTAAATTATCTGTTCGAGCAGAAACGTTTATCTGTAGTAACGTTAAAAAATCACTTAACAGCGATTAGGATGCCATTTTTGGACCTTACCGGTCTCACCATACCAGTCGCGGAGGAAACAGGTTTTATGAGGGCATGTTTTAAACTCCGCCCACCTCCCCGTCAGCTCATGCCTACCTGGTCTCTGGACAAAGCATTGTCATTACTTCATTCCCGTCTGTACCAAAATACTGCAGATTTTACATTACTGTTAAAAAGGGCAGTATTCCTTATGGCTTTGGCTACCGGGAACAGAGTATCTGAGCTGGCGGCGATGAGCAACACACCTAATTGCCTCAGGTTTGGTAGGCTTAATGAGTGTATTCACACTGCACCTTCCCCAGGGTTCATAGCCAAGAATGAGCACAGTGAACACGTGTTTTCAGAGTTGACGGTGCCGGCGTTGAAAAGGGGAAAGGTGCACCATAATTTATGTCCAGTGCAAGCTCTAACCAAATATTTGAGAGTGGCTCCTCTAAATCACCAGGGTGCTTTATGGGTAACATACGGGTAAACGCTTGATGAAACGTAAACTGGCTTCTCTCTTGGTTGAGGTCATTAAAGAGAGTAATCCCGGCGTTGTGGGTAGGGCCCACGATTTACGCAAGTGGGCAGCCTCTTTGCGTTTCCTTAAGAATTTTTCTGTTGAAGATATTACGTCCACACAGTTGTGGGCCTCTAATCATACGTTTTTGACTCGATACCTTTCAGTAGCTCTAGACAAACCTTCCTTGCCATGTATAGCTTTAAGGCAGAGGGTCTAGGTGGCCCCTAAGTCACTTATTGTTTAATTTCAAGGAAAAAGGGAGGGGGGGGGGGGGGGAGGGGTGCAGTCAGTGTAACATAGGACACCCTAGACCCCGCCGGAGTATATGAGCTGTGATACTGGGTATTGTGATATGAAAATTTCTCTGTACTATTCATTACAGGAAATTGTGCTAGTACAATTGTAGTACAAACAACAGTGTTGTTGTAAGTAGTTTTTGGCTGTGAAGCAATCTAATTATAAGCATTGGTTATATTTTGCAAGATATATCCACTTGTGTTATGGGGTTATATGTGCACATGTAAACTTATAAGTTTTTATTTTCACCAATTATTTTAAGTGGGGTGCCTTATTAACTGGCAGATCTGTACTCAGAATCTCAGAGTTAACCCTTTTTATCAAGCAGGCTTCTTTGAAGCACGCTCCTGCTTGTACCTCCTTTTTGTATATATGTGCTGCACCAATAAATATATATCTTTTTGAAGTAAGAATACTATGTGGTTGTTTGATTATCTGCTTTTGCTAGAGTTATGATATGATTACGAATGTCCCACTCCAGTCTTAGATATCAGGCATAATCGTCAATGATGGAGGGGCCACTAATAAATTATAGGTTTGACTCCTGTAAGGAGATAAAGAAAACCTAATATTTAGTAGTGGCCCCGTAATCATTGACGACTGGGGCCCTCCCGACCTTCCCCTTCCCATTCGTTGATGTATTAAGGATTTTGGTTTACTTGATATGTCAGTGAAGGAAGAATGACGCCTGAGTCAGCGTCTGGTCAAAGATCCACACAAGTACATCCACAATTATATGGAAAGCTTATGAATAGTTATTCTTATTTTCTTTTTGTTTTTTATTTTTTACGAAGTTTTTTCGTAGTGAGAACCCAATTTCATAATGACTGAACCATGAGTGAGGTTGCGTGTGCTCATGATGAAGGCTCCTCAATTTTTTATGCTCTGCGCGGTAGATTCAAACTACGGCGGATGAGTGTTTGAAGAGGGTGCCTTATGTAATAGGCATAATCGTCAATGATGGAGGGGCCACTACTAAATATTAGGTTTTCTTTATCTCCTTACAGGAGTCAAACCTATATTGTGGAGTGTAGTGGCCTGAAGCCATGTTGTGTTGGAGCTAGGGGTAGAGCGTGTGTGGTCAGTTGTAGTACGAGGCATTCTGAGACTTTGGAGGGGGTGCAAAGGAGTGTGATGGAGCGGTGTGAGGAGGATAGCGTGGGGTCTTTGTTGGGTTTGGGGAATGTGATGATGACACCACGCTTCCAGATGTCTGGTATTGTGTTGTGTGAATAACTGTACAGTAGTTTGATATGTTGGTGAGTGCTTGTATGCCTTGTGGTCCTAGGTGTCTGAGGTGTATGTTGCTAATGTTGTCTGGACCACAGACGGGTGAGTGCTTGTGTGAATAACTGTACAGTAGTTTGATATGTTGGTGAGTGCTTGTATGCCTTGTGGTCCTAGGTGTCTGAGGTGTATGTTGCTAATGTTGTCTGGACCACAGACGGGTGAGTGCTTGAGATTGTTGATTATGTGCTTTGTCTGGTTGTTGGTGAAGGGTGCATAGTCAGGGTCTGTAGGGATTTGTCTCTTACGTCGGATGACACGTCAGTGATCTTGATGTGGGCTAAGGTGGCTGACATGAGAGAAATTATTAATGAGAGTGTTTGCTTGTTGTTTGTATGAGTCTGTTGTGATTGTGGCATGTGATTTTGATGTGTTGCTGTTGGAAAGTGTGATGCTGTTTAGTGTTTTGTAGAGTTTTTGAGGATCTGTTTTGTGATCAAGTGTTTGGAGGTAGTTATTCCAATTTAGTGTTTCTTGTTCTAGTATTTTGTTGTTAATATGTGTGTTGAGTGCTTGGATTTGTTGTTGTTGTTGTTGTTGCTGTTCCCCAGGCTGCCTGGCCGAACAGCCCCAAGGCCCCGAGTAAGACCAAGGCCATAACCGAGCGCCCCCACAGAACCCTCCCTGCCTACCACAATAAAGCCTGGGTGACCGAAGCCACTCCATGGCGGGGAGCTGAGGAGGGTGCGGAAACGCCCGGGAAACCAAAGCCCCACCCAGGGCCCTGTGCCTCTCAGCAATTATGAAGAGAAAGTTGAGGGGCAGAGGAAAAATGTGACGCTTTGGCTTCCAATCTTGGTAGATTGGGAGGTCAATCCACGGAAGAGACGCCGTCACTTGAGATTTAGAAAATATATAAGTAAAAGGAACAGTCAGATTAATCTATGGGTATGGCAGAGATCGCTCAGTTCTCACTCTGATAGACCAGCCCATCACCACATGACTAGAACCCAATCCTCTCAGCATCAGCTAGGAAAGGCCCTAGAAAGCCGCCTTTGGCGGGGGGATAGCTCCCCTATTTCAACCCCTTTCGGGGTTGGGCACCCGCCTTGCTTGGATTTGTTGTGCAATGTCCTGTGTGTGAGGTGATGGGGAGGGTTTCAGTGTGTCGCATTGTCTGATGAGGTTTTGAATTTCTGGTGTGAAGTTGGGGTTGTGTATTTTTCTGTTACCTCATGGAATGTGTTTCTTGTCAGCGTTTTGGATAGTTGTGTTGAATGTGTGAACAGCATTGTTGATGTTAGTGATGGGTGTGCTGGTTTAGGGTTTCAAAGTGTTGCTCCATCTCATTGATCTTTGACGTTGAGGACTTTGGTTTCTTGATGTAGGTGAGCTGTAGGTGTAGTAGCTGTGCAACGTATGATGAATTTTAGGGCTTTGTTTTGAATGGTCTGCAAGGTCTTGTGATGTATTTCAGCTAGGTTAGAAGCTCAGGCAGGGCTTGCATATGCCATCACTGATCTTATGTATTGTTTGTATACTGTGGTGGTAGTATTTTTGTTGTGTCCAAATTTTGTGTGGGTATGTGACCTGAGGGCGTTAAGTTTGGGAGTCAGTATATTTGTTTATGTTTGTGATATGTTGTTTGAATGTCATTAGAGTATCATATGTTACTCCTAGGATTTTGGGTGAGTGTGTGTGTGTGTTAGGGTGGTGTTGTTTATGGTGAGGTGTGGGTGTTTTTGTATTCGGCTGTCCAGCTTGTGAGGAGGGTTGCAATGCATTTGGCTGGGGCTAATTTGAGTCTGTTAGTTTAACCAGATTACTGAGCTCCAAAAGAACTCTCATGGGGCTGGCCCGAAGGATCACGGTAGATCAAGATGGACAACGTATCAAGACAAGATAGATAAGGAAGGGCAGGAGGGCGTCAAATCAAGGAAGGCGAAGACCCGCAGACATTTCGCGCCATGTCATCAGTTCAGCCAAACCACATGAGCTCCATATCAGAACTCTTATAGAGCAGGGCCAAAGGATGAGGCAATAACTGCTACACTGCAGCACCAACAAAGAAGTGAACAAGAGTGAAGAATGAGAGATCAAAACTAAGGAAGAAAAATATCGCAGCGAGATGCAAAAATAATGCACTACTGAGGGGAAGGCACACCACGAGGATGCACAGTCAGGGCAGAAGTCGCGTCAGGGACAACACTAAAGAATTGAGTCAGCTCAGAAAGAATTGAGTCAGCTCGGCCGCACCAGTGACCGAAAAGACACACTCAGGTCAGGAGCCAACAACCAACCAAACTATGAGGGCCTGACAGGGTGGCATATATGATATAGGTCGCCCAAAGGACAACCGGAAGAAAAGAATAAGAACGGATGGGGAAAAACACAGAAAGAATAAGAACAGAAGGGGATAGACAGAGAAAGAGGAAATAAAAGCTACACAAAAGTAGTCAAGCTGACGGCGAAAGTTCACTGCTGGAATGATAAAAACCTCAGGTGACATAGGTGTGAGACTGGTCACTGAGCTAATAAATTCTATAATTAGGGAGGAGAGAATCCCAGATTAATGGCATAAAATTTTTTTTTTTTTTTTTTTTTAATATTAGGTTAACCAAACCACTGAGCTCCACAAAAGAACTCTCATAAGGCTGGCCTGAAGGATTCGATCAAGATATATAACTAAACAAGTCAAGATAGATAGGGAAGGGCAGGAGAGGAACAAATCGAGGAAGGCGAAGACACGCAGACATTTCTCGCCATTTCACCAGTTCAGCCGGACCACATGAGCTCCACATCAGAGCTCTTATAGGGCAAGGCCGAAGGATGAAGCAAGAACTGCTACGCCGAACACCAACCAAGAAGTGATCAGGGCGAAGAATGAGAGATCAGGTCGAAGGTAGAAAAAAATCACATCGAGAAGCAAAAAAGTATTACCGAAGGGAATCAAATCAGGACGGCCACATCAGCAACCGAAGAGACAAAACGGGCCATGAGTCAACTACCTAGCCAGGCCAGGGAGATATGAGATATAGGCTGCCCGAGGACAGCCGAATGGGACAGAATAAGAATAGAAGGGGAAAAACATAGAATGAGGAAAGAAAAACTACTCAAAATTAGTCAAGCTGAGGACGAAAGCTCGAGGGGAGAGAGAGGGAAATAACCCTAACCCGCCCCCATCAAGCCCCAGTCGCCGGCCCCGAAGCCCCCCAACCGCGCCAAGGAGAGTAGTACCAGGGGGGGGGGGGGGGGAATTGTAATAGTAAACATATACAGGGTGACCCAAAAAAAATCCCACATTTCAAAGGTAAATGAAACAAAAATGGTTAAAGATAATCAAAATATTATTTGCACACATGAAACTTCATTCAATACAGTTTTTATTCATATTGTTTTAAAGATGACATCCTCCAAATGGTGGCCGTCATTGTCTATACAAGCTTGGAGGAGATTTCTGAAGGCTGCCATGGCTCGACGGGTCATGTCGGGTGGAACAGCGGCTATCTCCTGCTGAATAGCAACCTTAAGGGCTTCAAGAGTTTGGGGTCGATGAATATACACTTGTGATTAAGGGAAACATTTCCCTAAGCACTTGCAATGATCGTCGAGCTGTGTGTGCCGTAGCTCCATCTTGCTAAAACCACACATCGATCATTGCAAGTGCTTAGGGAAATGTTTCTGGATCGGGTGATCTCGTTGCGTGGCGATGTTGGGTGGCCGGCCCGTTCCCCTGACCTCACCCCTTGTGTATTTTTATCTGTAGGGCTACCTTAAATCACGAGTGTATACTCATCGACCCCAAACTCTTGAAGCCCTTAAGGTTGCTATTCAGTAGGAGATAGCCGCTGTTCCACCCAACATGACCCGTCAAGCCATGGCAGCCTTCAGAAATCGCCTCCAAGCGTGTATAGACAATGACGACCACTATTTGGAGGATGTCATCTTTAAAACATTATGAATAAAAACTGTATTGAATGAAGTTTCATGTGTGCAAATAATATTTTGATTATCTTTAACCATTTTTGTTTCAATTACCTTTGAAATGTGTGATTTTTTTTTGGGTCACCCTGTATAACGGTAAGGGGGATTCATTAGATAGGGGGAAATTATAGGGGCCTGAAAATGCTTGATAAAGTCATGAAGGTCTGTGAGAGTCTTTGAAAGTATGATCAGGGAAAGCATCTCTATCGATTATATGCAGTTCGGTTTTAAGCAAGGATGTGGTACAATCGATGCTATCTTCCTACTCAGGCAGCTGCAGGAAAGATATTTACTTAAAGATAGGGATGTCTACCTTGTGTTTGAAGACCTGGAGAAGGCCTTTGAGAGGATGCCAAGAGATGTTGTACAGTGGGCTATGAGAAAACTTAGCGTAGAGGAGTGACGGGTGCGTGTGATATTGAAGATGTACGAGGACTCATGAATGGCAGTGAGGGTGAAAGGTGTACTAAGTGAGGAGTTTACAATTCGCGTTGGAGTCCACCAGCTCTGTGTTAAGCCCTCTCCTCTTTGTTATGGTTCTGGAGGCACTATCTGGAGAATTCAGAGTTGGGGCTCCCCTGGGACCTGCTATACGCAGATGACCTAGTACTTATCGCAGATAGTGTGTTGGATGCCGAGGTCAAGTTCAGAAGATGGAGAGAGGGCATTGCAAGTAAAGGCTTGAGAGTTAGTATAAATGAAACCAAGGTTTTACACAGTAGATGATCACACAATGATCTCCTTAACTGTACCTCAGATAGTCCTATCCACTCATATGCTAATGACTCTACCTTAAACTATTCAACTAGTTTTTCACATCAACCCAGCATGGAAGCACTCCAAAACAAATGTGGCGAGGCCATAGAACGCTTATCTTCTGATCTTTCAAGTATTTGTGATTAGGGCAGAGAAAATCTTGTTACTTTCAATGCCTCCAAGACCCAGTTTCTCCCTCTATCTCTCAATCACAATCTTCCACAAGACTATTAACTATACTTCAACAATACACAACTCCCTTCATCTTTTCTCAACATTCTAGGTGCATCTTTTTCATCTTACCTTTTTTGGAAAGATCATATTAGCACTCTTGCTAAAATAGCTTCCCAAAAGTTAGGTATGCTCAACCGTCTCTGTGGGTTCTTCACCCCCGGAAAGCTTCTTGCTTTGTATTGGGGCACAGTGCGCCCCTGTATTGCGTATTATTCGCATGTGTGGGGAGGCTCCACCCATACCGCACTTCTCGAACGAGTCAAATTAAAAGCATTTTGCCTCATCAACTCACTCTTACTAGTTCCCTACAATCTCTTTCTACACTCCGCAATGTTGTATCTCTTTCACTCTTCTATCGCTATTATAACAATCAGTGTCTTCAGAGCTCTCTTGGTGTATATCCTCTCCCTGGCGGCGAGTGCGAGGCACCCGCCTTTCAACACCGTCCCACTCCTATTCTGGCCAGCTATCCAACCAAAGAATTGGCAAATTTTGTCTTCTAATTAACAAGTGAACTCTGGAACTCTCTCCCTCAATCAATTATTCCTTCATCCTATGACTTAGACTGCTTTAAACTTTGTGTGTCCAGGTATTTTGACTTCAACATCCCTTGAATTTGGCTCTATCACTCTTTTTAACATTGGGGGAGACACTTCTTACAGGCAACCTGCCTTTTGTCTCCTCCATAAACATAGAAAAAAAAGGAAAAAAGAATAGGACTTGGAATGGTAGAAAAAAGTGGTGTATACCTATGCGCAGCATGCAGAAAAGGGGTGAGCGCAAACTCAATTAAGTGTAGAGTCAGCCGCGCTGGGTAAATCAAGGGAAGAAGGGTTGAACTAGAATAAAGGGACCTCTACCGAGAAAGAAGTCCGAAGTAAAGAAATTTGTATGCATAATATGCAAAGATAAGCTTGTGATCAAAGATCAGCTCGAGAGTGTTAACTTTGGCAATGAGCTAATGAGGCACTGGAGATGGTGGACAAGTTTTGCTACTTGGGAGATACCATCTCCACCAGTGGTGAGGCGGAGGCCGCCACTATCGCCAGAATTAGATGCAGCTGGGGAAAGTTCAGATAACTGTTGCCACTACTTCCTATGAGAAGACTCCCTCTCCCCTTGAAGAGAAAGGTGTATGCATGTGTTAGAAGCGCAATGATATAAGCTTCAGATACGTGGCCTGTCAAAGCGGATGATATCATATCAACAGAATGGAACGTAACAAGATCAGAATGGCTTGGATGGTTTGGATATGTGGAAAGGATGGATGAACTAAGTTAGGTGAAAAGATGCAGGTCCATGAATGGGGATGGGGGGGGACTGGACCAAGAAAGATGTGGGATCAGGCCTTATGGTCTGATCTTGGAAGCAAAAAACCTGACAAATGAGGCAGCTCTGAACAGGGCTGCCTGAAGTGTCGCCATTCGGACGTGAGACCGGAACTGCACTCCGTGTGGAGCACTCGGTCTTTACATTTATGTATATATATGTCTCTGGTGATGATCTAAAGCCTGCCTTCTTCTTCAAATGGTTGGAGTTCCTTCATAACACCAGGCATAACAAAACAACCGTCCAGTTGAAAATATGGCTCATACATTCTGTCCCATTAGTCTATCCGTGACACATATTCTTTCTTGCATCATTCTTCACTGATTATTATTTCTGCTTTCAACTTCGTAACCTGACTCCTATTCTCTAAACAGTATTTTATCTCTTTTATCCACTATCCTCTGCATATCCCTTTCTTCTATTTTCCGATCTCTAACTCTTATTCTCAAATCCCAGCCCCCAAGCTAGTATCCCATAAACCCACCTTCCGTCAATAACCACCACCATGTCTCCAGTGATGACCTTGAGTCGTCCCTCCTCCTCAAACGGCTGGAGCACCTTCATAACACCGGGCATCATAAAAGCCGTCCGGTCGTAGATCTGGCTGAACGTGGGCCGCTTCTCTGGTTCACGCTCCCAACACTATGGAGACAGGCACACAAATGATTAACAGCAACAATACTAAAGTCACTACCTGTCCTAAACATTACCGTAAAATAGAAATCTCCATATAACCAACAATAAAATAATACTGTACTAACAACCTGTCCTAAATATTACTGTACTGTACAATAGAAATCTCCGTATAACTAACACTACAACTATGCAAAAGTTGCTTAAAATAATTAAACAGAAACTACCATAACCAACAATACAATAACAATAAACTGACATTCTGTCCTAAACATTACAATAACAATCACCGTAACTAACACTACTCTTCGGCCAGCCCTATAAGAGTTGTTGTAACTCGTGGTCTGGTAAAACTATAGGCTATAATCAAAAAATATATAAATCAAATAAATAAAAACTAACTTCCTTCTTTTAGTATAGTCAATTCATTATGACGAATCAAGAAATTGTTACCCGTTAGCCTCTTGTAACTCAGGGAGGGTTGGAGCAAATGGGCTGTAAAATTCCACACAATTTATTATTTGACTAGAGTTGTAAGCTTGAACAGTCAAGTCCTTTGAGTTATAAAAGTCTGAGAGGCGGGATTTCTTGACGTCATAATGAAAGATTATAGAAACCTAGAATCTAATGTACTGTACAGTGCTATCTATCTATCTATATACTCAGGCCCGATCCCCACTTTTCCTATTTTTTGCTTTTTCTTGCTTTCTTTCCTTTTTTTATTCCTTTTTTTGGGGGGTGGCCGACTCAAGACAGAGCAAGAATAGGGACAACACAAAACACAACAGAAAACAATGAACACATAAAAACAAAATACAAATTCACACACATCTAGGTCATAGTTAAGCCCAAAGATAGTACCCCTGAGCCTGCAAGCCCACCTGATACTAAGGCTATTGAAAAAGCTTTGGCTGCAATCCCAATAAATAAATGTACTAAAACTGAATCAGGTGCTTTAGTAGTACGACTTCCATCAAAGAAAGCCAAAGAGGACGCAGGGAGGGCCATCAACCAGTGTCTCGGGACTGACAGCATCTTCAGTGTGTCAGAACCCAAGAAGATGCTACCAAAAATGACCCTGGTTGGTATCTCTACTGACACGGATGACGACGAGATCATCCCCAGCATCCTAAGCAAGAATCCAAGCATAAAGTCTCTGTTCGACGAGGGCCTAACACTAAATTTGGTGTTCACTAAGCAGAAAAAGGATGCACATACAAAAATAGCAGTAGTAAAAATGTGTCCTGAAATGCGCTCTTCAATTGTCAATGAGGGCAACTCTGTGTATGTTGGACTCACTAAATGTCGTGCCTACGATCGCTTCTGGGTGACGCAATGTTACCATTGTCAGGGCTTTGGTCATACTTCTGACAGGTGTACTCTGAAAGGGGAGAACCCTAAATGTAGTTTCTGCGCTGGTACTCACAGTTCAAAAGGCTGCACAAATATAGCTTCCCCTAAATGCATACATTGTGTAAACTCCTCATCAGTCACAGAGCCACCAACTCATTTTGCTTCATGTAGAAATTTTCCTCTTATGATAGCCCAAAGAAATAGACTTATTGAAAACACCAATTTTGTGAGTTCAAAAAACTGAAAAATGTCCCAAGGAGCCGGTTGAAACTGGGCATGCTAAATGTTTGTTTCATGCGCAACAAGATGGATTACATTGGTGAGGTCTTGGATGAGCTCGGTCTCGATATGTTTTGCCTCACTGAGACCTGGTTGTTTGAGTAAGATCTAAATATTATTCAAGCTGCGTTGCCTAAAACTCATTCAATAATAAGTGTTCCTAGGTCTTGTAGTGATCATCCGGGTGGTGGAGTAGTGTTTTTATACTCTGCGTCGCTAGTAAATATCTCTCAGATAAGTCATAACCCAGCCCCTCTTTTTTATGAACTGTTGGAATTGGAAATAAAAGTTTGTCAACAAATCCTAAGAATAGCAATTATTTATAGGCCTGGCCATCGAGGAACAGATAGAGGTTTTATGGATGAGTTTGGACAGTTTCTTGAGTTTTCTGCCAAAACCGGAAGACTCTTGATATGTGGAGACTTTAATTACTGGATTGACAACCCCCATCTGAAACCATTTTCCTCAGAGTTCCTTGAATTGACTGACCAGAATAATTTTGTAAATCACGTATCAAACCCAACTCATATCTCTGGGCGGGTGCCCGACCCCGAAAGGGGTTGAAATAGGGGAGCTATCCCCCCGCCAAAGGCGGCTTTCTAGGGCCTTTCCTAGCTGATGCTGAGAGGATTGGGTTCTAGTCATGTGGTGATGGGCTGGTCTATCAGAGTGAGAACTGAGCGATCTCTGCCATACCCATAGCTTACTCTGACTGTTCCTTTAACTTATATATTTTCTAGATCTCAAGTGACGGCGTCTTTTCCGTGGATTGACCTCCCAATCTACCAAGATTGGAAGCCAAAGCGTCACATTTTTCCCTTGCCCCTCAACTTTCTCTTCATAATTGCTGAGGGGCACAGGGCCCTGGGTGGGGCTTTGATATCCCGGGCGTTTCCGCACCCTCCTCAACTCCCCGCCATGGAGTGGCTTCGGTCACCCAGGCTTTATTGTGGTAGGCAGGGAGGGTTCTGTGGGGGCGCTCAGTTATGGCCTTGCTCGGGACCTTGGGGCTGTTCGGCCAGGCAGCTTGGGGAACAACAACAACAACAACAACAACAACTCATATCTCTGGACACACCCTTGACTTGGTTCTATCTCTCACTGGTTGTGATGGTCTTCTGGATGTTGAGGTGGAGATTCTGGACTCTTCTATTTCTGATGATTCTCTGATTACTTTCGGCTTTGATTTCCCTAAGCCGCCCATATATGAGAAAGTAATCAGGTTTAGAAACTACAGAAATACTGACCAGAATATTGCTCGCAATGAAATAAGACAGCACCATACAAGTATTGATACTTCCAATCTTTCTTCAAACGAGCTGGTGGAGGTACACAATGGCGCACTTAAGTCTGTGTTTGATCATCACTATCCGGAGGTAGAAAAGAGAATCATAGTGCGAGATGACTTACCATGGTATAGCCCTCGAGTCAAATTTCTTAGAAGAGAGCGTAGAAGAGCCGAACGCAAATGGCGGAAAACTAAAACTGAAATCACATGGTTGCCATACATGTTGGCAAAAAGAGCCGTAGTCCACACAATCAAAGGCGAAAAGAAAGCGTTTTACCAGGGGAAAGTCGAGTCATGTGGTGGTGATCAAAGAAAGTTGGCTTCGGTTGTCAGTGGCTTACTTGGAAAAAGACACGTGAACTCAAGACCTTCTGCACCTGATGCGGAGTTAGCTGCAGACTTTGTCACATTTTTTACTAGCAAGATAACTCGTATGAGACATGAACTCGATGAAGGCCCCTCTAATGAAGAATATTCAATTGTACCCCAACCACGACATACAGTAGGGTCCCGCATAAAACGTGTTCGCATAAAACGAGTCTCGATTAAAACGACCGACCTAAAATATTAATATTTAATTTTCGATCAGAACGAATGTGATCACATAAAACGAGTCCGCCGCCAAAGTGGGGCAAATCCGAGGAGTTTTCATATAGAGCGCCGAAATATCGTACAAAACGTACAAAATATCGTTCGCTTTGTACGAAAATTTTCGCTTACAGTGAACATTGACGATATTGCGCCACCAAAATGCTGTGTTCACATAAAACGAAATCGCATAAAACGCCCTCGTTTATCGACCATAAACTCGTTTTATGTGAGACCCTACTGTACTCCTAATAGTGTCCTCTCATCATTCCATCCGGTAGAGGCTGATGTTGTTTCATCCTATATAAGAAACCTTAATAAAACATTTTGTCCATTGGATCCTATAAATGTTTCCAAACTACCTGGTGTATATGATCATGCAGTGGAGCTTATTTCCAAAATAGTTAACAAATCTTTCTCCGAAGGCAACTTCCCAGTGTCTGAAAAACATGCCTTGCTCTGGCCTATCCTTAAGAAACCTGGACTTGATGTGGAGAACATGTCGAACCACCGTCCTGTCTCCAACTTGTCTTTTTTATCAAAAATATTAAGAGCATGCCATACTTGATCAACTGCTGCCGCTACTTCAGCAAAATGAAACTGTTCCCATTTTTCAGTCTGCTTATCGGCAGCATCATTCGACTGAGACAGCATTGATCCGAATACATAATGATTTAGTCAAGAACACTTGCGACGGCGAGATCTCGTTGTTAGTTTTACTTGATCTCTCTGCAGCCTTCGACACAGTGGATCATGAGCTGCTATTGAGTGATCTTTATGACTGTGGTGTGCGTGACTCTGCTCTCTTGCTTCTCAGGTCATACTTGTCAGGTAGATCCCAGAGTGTGATGATGAATCGGATAGTCTTGGACTTGGAACCCCTGCTCCATGGCGTTCCGCAGGGATCAGTGTTGGGTCCTGTCCTGTTCACGATATACACTAGTGGCTTGTCTCTTCTGCTTCGTTCACACGGTGTAACCTATCATTTCTATGCTGATGACACCCAGATATATGTGAAGATCACAGGTATAGCTGATACACAGAGGAAGGTGGAGATGCTGATGACCGATATCAAGAAGTGGATGAGGACAAGAAAACTTAAACTAAATGATAACAAAACTGAAATTCTCATCATCCAAGGAAACAGAAGGGCTACTGACGCAGTAAATGCCCTCTCAATTGATATGGGTGACTCACAGCTACAACCAGTAAACTTTGTTCGGAATCTGGGAGTGTATCTGAACTCAAGACTGGATTTTAAGGAGCACGTAAATCAGATTGTCAAAAGTTGCTACCTACACATCAGAAATCTCTACTCGGTGAAGCAGTTTATACCTAGACGTTGCCTTCTGACACTGGTCCACTCATTGATATTATCTCGTGTTGATTATTGCAATGCCTTATTTGTGGGTCTTCCAAATTACATATTAAAGAAAGTACAATCTGTTCTGAACAGAGCTGCAAGACTCATTTTTGGAATTCTACCTGGGACCCCTACCACTTCTTATCACATCGAACTGCACTGGTTACCAATACAAGATAGAATAGAATTTAAGTTGTGTCTGGTAACTTTCAAGGTCCTCAAATTTGGTGAGCCCGGGTATCTTGCAGACCTGCTCAGGCATCCACCGGCACGCCATGGTGTAGTCGTGCGCCATGACGATGACCCCCTGCGTCTTGATAAGCCGTGGGCTTTCCGGCAATCATCTTTCTTTGAGAGATCATTCTCTTCAATGGCTTCAAGGTTATATAACAGACTGCCACTAAGCTCTGTTGAGTGCTTCAAGAGACAACTTAAGACTTTTCTCTTTGTAAGAAGCTACGATCTCGAGGGGGGTGTCATCATGGAGGACTATAGGGTGTAAGCTATTTGCCGCTGCTGGTGGCTGGGTGATGCGTATAGGTTTTGTGTTGCATTGATTTAAGCGATTTGTGTTTTTTTTTTTTCGAGCGCCAGTGAATTCTGCGGAAAAATTGGCGCTTGTGAGAAATAAGTAACATGCTTATTATTATTATTATTATCCAGGAGAAGACCCAGAGACCAGGGTCACCAAGGTCCCTCCAGCACTCCCCCGGCCCCCGACCACCCGGAGACGTTCCGATCTCGGCAGGCAGACATGCAGCGGAGCCGAAGCCACAAGCCCGCCCACCACACTTCCAGGCGCACCCTTCATATTAACCGTTTCCCCGGGCCAGGCGCCTGATGGACTATTATCTAGTCCAATTTGAGCCCGACCCCTTCCCCCAAATGACCACATGCTCACTCATCTATTCACAAGCATTCTCCATTCATTCCTGTTTATTACCACTTCCCTTGCCTGATCTATAGTAATTCCTCTATCATCCAAAGCTTGTCTTACACAGTCTCTCCATCTCAATGGGGGTCTAATGCCCTTCTTAAGCCTTTCATCTTGGCCACATGAATTGTATATACTGTACAGTACTCCTTGATTTTAAGTATGGAATGAAAATGAATACAGTTACAGTGATTTTTTTTTTACTGCCATGATGTAGCATGGTTAAGGCTGATGAGGTGCGGATACTGCAAGTGCATGTGCTGCAGGGGGTATTTGTTGAGTCTTGCTGAGGAACTGTACCAACATCAGCCATAGTGAGAACATGATGGGGCAGTCTTGTGGCAAGACATTATTATTGTTGTTGTTGTTGTTGTTCCCCAAGCTGCCTGGCCGAACAGCCCCAAGGCCCCGCACGGCCAAGGCCATAACCCAGCGCCCCCACAGAACCCTTCCTGCCGACCACAATAAAGCCTGGGTGACCAAAGCCACTCCATGGCGGGGAGCTGAGGAGGGTGCAGAAACTCCCGGGAAACCAAAGCCCCACCCAGGGCCCTGTGCCCCTCAGCAATTATGAAGAGAAAGTTGAGGGGCAAGGGAAAAATGTGACGCTTTGGCTTCCAATCTTGGTAGATTGGGAGGTCAATCCACGGAAGAGACGCCGTCACTCGAGATCTAGAAAATATATAAGTAAAAGGAACAGTCAGAGTAAGCTATGGGTATGGCAGAGATCGCTCAGTTCTCACTCTGATAGACCAGCCCATCACCACATGACTAGAACCCACTCCTCTCAGCATCAGCTAGGAAAGGCCCTAGAAAGCCGCCTTTGGCGGGGGGATAGCTCTCCTATTTCAACCCCTTTCGGGGTTGGGCACCCGCCAAGACATTATTGTATTATACTACAGTAAAAGGACTAAAACCACAGTCTCTGTGTATAAAGCGGTCTTTAAACTTGTATGTATGTTGTCTCATGCAGTAGTCAACTAATATGATAAATTAATGGTTTTATAGGAAAAACAAATCTATTTAATTTCCATTATATTTACTTCCATACATAAAATGACTAAGCGTGTTCAAATTCATGTGATCAACTGTACACTACATATCACCTGAATAGAGTTACTTATAAGATTGTGTTCTTTTATTTCATAAATTTTATTTTAGTAAGCGTTGTTTCCACATAGCGATTTTGATTAGTTATTTTGCCTTTATATTGTCTTTGTCCCAGTTTTGGTTTGCTTAGTTTGCAAGTTTTACATTTTAATAAAGGTATACTGGGTGTTCATAGGGTAGGAGGCAGCAGGCCTTTATTTTTTTATTTTTTTTAAGGAATTAGTTTAACCAGACCACTGAGTTCTCCAAAAGAACTCTCATAGGGCTGGCCCGAAGGTTTAGATCAAGATGGACAACTAATCAACACGAGATAGATAGGGAAGGAGGTGAACAAATCTAAAAAGATGAAGATACGCAGACATTTCTCGCCATCTCAGCAGTTCAGCCAAACCACATGAGCTCCACAGCAGAACTCTCATAGGGCAGGGCTGAAGGATGAGGCAAGTACTGCTACACTGCAGCTCCTACCAAGACGTGATCAAGGGAGAAGAATGAGAGATCAGGGCTAAGGAAGAAAAAATCACAGCGAGATGCAAACAAAAATTGCACTACTGAGAGGAATCGAGTCAGCTCGGCCGCAGCAGCGACCGAGAGACAAATCAGGTCAGGAGCCAACAACCTAGCCAGGCCAACTAAGAGGGCCTAACAGGGTGGCATATGATATACAGGAGGTCGCCCAAAGGACAACCTGATGAGACAGAATAAGAACAGAAGGGGAAAAACATAGAAAGAGCTCGAGGGGAGAGGGTAAGAACTTTGCCCCATCAAGGCCCAGTCGCCGGCCCCGAAGCCCCCCTACCGTGACAAGGAGCGAAGTAGTAGAGGGGACCAGGCCTTTAATGTAGTGGTGACTTATGTACCGGTATGGTTGACAGCAAGTTACTTCTCCAACACTAAACCCATTTTGGTGCATGGAGGATCTTTTTGGACCAGCCCTATCCATTTCTCCTTTCTCAGAAATCTCCATCTTAGGAGATTTCAACGTTCACCACCGCCAATGGCTCTCCTCTCACACTACTGACCCACCTGGTGAACAAGCCTACGTCTTTTCTATCCTAAATGACCTAGAGCAGTTAGTTCAGCAACCCACCCGTATCCCGGATCACCTCTGAGATCGGCCCAACATTCTTAACTTGTTTCTAACTTCTAACCTTTCTTCTTATACTGTCGATCTTCTCTCTCCTTTGGGCTCCTCCGACCATAAACTTATCTCTGTCACCTGTCCTATCTCTCCAGTATGGCCACCCGATCCTCCTAGCCGGCGGCGCTTGTGGCACTTAGGCGCTGCCGACTGGGAGGCTCTCCGGCAGTACTTCTTTGATTTTCCATCAAACTTTGATTTTGGAATTATTTCTGCGTCCATGGCTGGGGACCCTCGGAGAGTGCTGAACGCATTACCGAGGTAATCCTATCGGGCATGGAAGCATATATTCCATTCTCTTTCTCTCAGACTAATGCTAAAAAATCTTGGTTTACTCACGCCTGCTCTACTGCTGTCCGCAATAAGGAGGAAGCATTCAAATGGTACCGACTCCTTAAAACTCAAGACTCTCATTCTTCCTATGTTTCTGCCCGGAATCAAACCAAATCTGTTCTTCGACTTGCCAAGCACTCGTTCATCAATAATAAATGTACTGAACTATCCAACTCTAGCTCTTGGTGATGGGCTGGTCTATCAGAGTGAGAACTGAGCGATCTCTGCCATACCCATAGCTTACTCTGACTGTTCCTTTAACTTATATATTTTCTAGATCTCAAGTGACGGCGTGTTTTTCGTGGATTGACCTCCCAATCTACCAAGATTGGAAGCCAAAGCGTCACATTTTTCCCTTGCCCCTCAACTTTCTCTTCATAATTGCTGAGGGGCACAGGGCCCTGGGTGGGGCTTTGGTTTCCCGGGCGTTTCCGCACCCTCCTCAGCTCCCCGCCATGGAGTGGCTTCGGTCACCCAGGCTTTATTGTGGTCGGCAGGGAGGGTTCTGTGGGGGCGCTCGGTTGTGGCCTTGGAATTGCTCGGGGCCTTGGGGCTGTTCGGCCAGGCAGCTTGGGGAACAACAAAAACAACAACAACTCTAGCTCTTCCCAAGCTTTCTGGCATCTAGCCAAAAACCTCTCCAACAATTTCTCTTCCTCGTCTTTCCCTCCCCTTTCCCACTCTGATGACACGACCATCACTTCTTCCTCTGACAAAGCTAAACTCTTCGCTCAAACTTTTGCTAGAAACTCCACCTTGGATGATTCCGGTGCTATTCCTCCCTCTCCACCCTCCTCTCTCTTACTTATGCCTAATATCCTAATCTCTTCTAAAGATGTACTTTCTACCCTCTCTGGGCTTAATACTAAGAAGGTGTACGGTCCGGACGGTGTTCCTCCTGTTGTTCTCAAAAACTGTGCTTCCGTGCTGACTCCCTGCCTAGGCAAACTTTTTCGTCTCTGTCTATCCTCTAACGTCTTCCCTTCATGCTGGAAGTTTACTCTCATTCAACCTGTCCTAAAGAAGGGTGACCGCTCTCAACCCTCCAACTACTGTATCGTCCAATTGCTCTCATCTCTTGTACTGTATTTCTAAAGTTTTTGAAACTATTCTTGCTTCCAAATTTCTTAAGCATTTCTCTTCTCATAATCTGCTCTCAGATCGCCAGTATGGCTTCCTTAAGGGTCGCTCTACTGGTGATCTTCTTTCATATCTTACTAACTCTTGGTCATCCTCCTTTCGGGACATCGGTGAGACTTTTTCTATTGCACTAGACATATCGAAAGCCTTCGATAAAGTCTGGCACAAATCTTTAATTTCTAAACTACCCTCCCTCGGTTTCTATCCCTCCATCTGTGTCTTTGTGTCTAATTTCCTTTCCGGCCGTTCCATAGCTGCGGTTGTGGACGGCCATCGCTCACTTCCTCACCCAATAAACTCTGGTGTTCCTCAGGGCTCTGTCCTATCTCCTATTCTCTTTCTAATTTTTATAAATGATCTTCTCAACTATACCTCAATTCCCATCCATTCATACGCAGACGACTCAACCTTACACTATTCAATTAGTTTTTCAGAACGCCCAAGCCAGCAATTCCTCAACGACAAACGGAATGAAGCCATAGAACACTTAAATTCTGATCTAACTACTATCTCCAATTGGGGCAGAGAAAACCTTGTTACCGGTACCTTTAATGCTTCCAAAACCCAATTTCTCCATCTATCTACCCGTCAGGAACTCCCAGCGGACTATCCCTTATTCTTTAACAATACTGTACAAAAATCAATCCTTCTCTCAATATTCTTGGTGTCTCTTTTTCTTCTGCTCTCAGTTGGAAGGACCATATTACCAGTCTTGCTAAGGCAGCCTCCCAGAAGCTGGGTGTGCTCAACCGCCTTAGGGGGTTCTTTACCCCTGCACAGCTTCTTGCTCTGTACAGGCGCATAGTGCGTCCTTGTATTGAGTATTGTTCACATGTGTGGGGAGGTTCCTCTCACACCGCTCTCCTAGACAAAGTTGAAAGGAAGGCCTTTCGTATCATTAACTCCCATCCACTCACCAATTCTCTGCAATCTCTCTCTCTCCGCCGCAATGTTGCATCTCTCTCGCTATTCTATCGCTACTATAATAATCAGTGTTCCTCAGAGCTTTCCCAGTGTATACCACCTCCTTTACGTAGGGTACGTGGTACTTGTCTTGCAACACAATCCCACCCCTACTCTGTGCAACTCTCCAAGAGTGAAATGTTACTCTCAAACTTTCTTCTATTCAACAGCTGAGCTCTGGAACTCTCTCCCAGAATCAGTCTTTCCCTCTTCCTATGACTTAAGGGGGGTGACCTGTTTTTGTTCTGTCCTTTTCAATCTTTCTCTGGCTTGTATCCATTTGGCCCCATTCAGCCTACTGTTTTAAGACGTTTATCCCCATCCAGGTGTCAATTTTTTACTGGTGAGCGGTAGTGAGCCAGCATATTTTTTATTTTTGTTTGACAGCAGGCTAAATTTGTACATTTTTTGATAGAAAAATATCTCCGGCGAAGCCGGATTTCTTCATAAAATGCTGGCTCGCTATCGCTCGCCAGGAAGAAATCGACACCTAGATGGGGATAAACGTCTTAAAATAGTTGGCTGAATGGGGCCGAATGGATACAAGCCAGAGAAAGAGAGAAAAGGACAGAAATAACAAAAAGCAGGTCACCCCCCTTAACCCTCCAGCCCCGGCTATGTATTATATATATATTCCTCGAAACCCGGGTGTTTTGGCCGAAAAACGTCTAGGCTAGGCTACCGTATATTCGTTAATCAGACTGCTTCCCGCATTCCCGCGCATCCCCAAGCGTAGCTGTGTTATTTACCTGTAGAATGGCACTAAGTAGAGCTCTCTAAGTCAACTGGTTGAGCTGTGATGATGATTTCATTGGAGATAACTTTATGGCCAAAACAGCCACTTTACACCACTTTTCGATACTTAACAACAACATACAGGCACACACGAACAAGCGACGCTCTCCTTCTTGTGGCCGGAGATGCGGGGCGTCGGTCCAGCCGGCTGTTGTTTACATGCGTCGGACCGACGCCTCGCACACGAAGCTCACAGGCTTTCAACCACTGGGCGTTCAAGAGGCCTTCCGGGTACCTGTTATATGCTTTTTTATGGGCGTTCAAGAGCCCTTCCGTGGTGAGAGGGTTAAATTGCTTCAAACTCTGTGTGTCCAGTCATTTTGGCTCGAACGTCCTTTGATTTTGGCCCTGTCACTCATTCAACTATGGGGGAGGCACTCGCTATAGGCAGTTCTGCCTTTTGCCTCCCTCACTCCCATAGAAAAAAAAAAAAAAAATCCATTAATGTGATTTTAAGATGTTCCACCTACTATACTTTGCTTAGCGATTATGAGATGCTTCACCCCATTGAGGTGTCAATTTTTTCAAGGAGAGCGAAAGCAAAAATTAAGGAGAAACCGGCCTTTGGCTGGGACATTTTTCCACCAAAAAAATATACATATTTAGCTTGAAGAGGCATTTTTTTTTATATTTGAAGGGAGTCTTGGGGATGCATTTTTCCAAGTCTAGCGGGCAAACTAAAAGTACAATGCTTTACAATAGCAAAATCAATCAAAACTCTCAATAATAATAATAACCCTCAAGATGTCGCACCAGATAGTATTAACTATGAGAGGTCATGTGACAGCCTATGCTGATTCTACTTATCTCTCTCTCCTCTCTCTATCTACTGATCTATCTACCCATCTACATCTCTTCTTCCACCTAATACATATACAACTGTACAACAAAGAGTTGCCACAACACAGCCCCATCATGTCACCACAGTGGCTGATGTTGGTATGGCACCGCCACTAATAGTGTCTCAGCAAGACTCAACAAAGTCCCCTGAACACCTGCACCTGGCCAAGCCGCACCACACCAGCCCCCAACCGTGCTACAAGGCAACAACAAGAAATCACTGCTACACACATTTCTTACAGTTTCTTACAGTAGATCCTCTGGAAAAAGGCAAACTATGCCTGTGTATCCAGCTCAGTACCAGTACTTGCACTGCTGCGGTCGTTCACGGTGTTGGCGGCGGCGGTAGCAGACGCAACATTTTTACTATTCTGTATTTTTGTTTTATAATCAAACTTCAAATCTTGTCTTCCCCATGCTTTATCAAGATTACTTTCAAACTCCCTTATTGATTCGGAATCGACTACATACTGGGGCAGTGCGTTCCAACATACATGATATACAAGGGGTTAAGATATAAATAAGTCTCCAGTTCCATGGAAGCATAGAACCACTCAAAATACCCAAAGGCAGCCATTCAAGGCAAGAGAAGCCATTCCAGAGGTTAGATTTGGCACACTCATGTCCCGCAGCTACCATGAGGCTGAAATGGACCAAATTATAGGTTTGACTCCTGTAAGGAGATAAAGAAAACCTAATATTTAGTAGTGGCCCCGTAATCATTGACGATTATGCCTATTACATAAGGCACCCTCTTCAAACACTCATTTACCGTAGTTTGAATCTACCGCGCAGAGCATAAAAAATTGAGGAGCCTTCATCATGAGCGCACGCAACCTCACTCATGGTTCGTCATTATGAAATTGGGTACTCACTACGAAAAAACTTCGTAAAAAAATAACAAATAAAAAGAAAATAAGAATAACTATTCATAAGCTTTCCATAACTTCGTGGATGTACTTGTGTGGATCTTTAACCAGACGCTGACTTCAGGCGTCATTCTTCCTTCACTGACATATAAAGTAAACCAAAATCCTTAATACATCAACGAATGGGAAGGGGATGGTCGGGAGGGCCCCAGTCGTCAAACGGGGCCACTACTAAATATTAGGTTTTCTTTATCTCCTTACAGGAGTCAAACCTATAATTTATTAGTGGCCCCTCCATCATTGACGATTATGCCTGATATCTAAGACTGGAGGGGGACATTCGTAATCATATCATAACTCTAGCAAAAGCAGATAATCAAACAACCACATAGTATTCATACTTTGTAAAAGATATATTTGTGTGCATAATACTTTATACAGCATAAAAATATACAAAAAGGTGACCAGCAGGAGTGTGCTTCGAAGAAGCCTGCTTGGACAAAAAAGGGGTTAACTCCGAGACACTGTACACAGAGCTGGTAGTAAGAAGGCACCCCACTTAAAGTAAGTGGTGAAAAACAAAAAACATCAAAGTTTACATGTGCACATATAAACCCCATTAACTCTTGGATATAATTTGAAAATTATACCGTAAAGAGGTACTTACATTACACATACCAGCTGCGGCCGCAACTACTAAGATTTACTTAAAATTACAGTATATTGCTTCATAGCCAAAACTATTTACAACAAGCATTGTCTTTGAACTATGATTGGACGTTAGCACAATTTCCTGTAATGAATACTACAGAAAATTCTTTAAAATCACAGCACCTACACCCTGTATCACAGCTCGTAAGCTTCGCACATGTCCTCCGGCGGGGTCTAGGGTGACCTATGTTACACTGACTGCACCCCCCCCCCCCCTCTCTTTTCCTCATCTAAACATTAAGTGACCCAGAGGCCCTCTGTTGGATCCCCGCCCATGTAGGCATTGCGGGAAATGAACGTGCTGACGCCCTTGCTAAACAGGCCTGTCTAGGTGCTCCGGCATCCACTGTCCTCAGATCGGATGACCTAATTCCTGTAGTTCGACGGCATATTCATGAAAAGTGGCGCTCAGAATAGAGGGATCAACCTTTGGGAGGTCACCTTCGTTCCATCAAAGACGACATTCACATGTGGCCCTCTTCACTCAGCCCCTGTCGCGCTGACCAAACCCTCTTAACTCGTTTACGCATAGGACACACGAGACTCACTCATGGATATCTAATGACCACTCCCCGTAGTCCTCCGCCGGAATGTCACCATTGTCGCACAGTTCTTACTATCCCTCACATTTTATGCGTTTGTCCCATGTACGGCCCTGAAAGACGTCGCTTCTTGCGACACACCTCTTTAAAAGACATCCTTTCTGACTCAGATTCATTCTCGTTCATAGCCATCCACCATTTCTTAGCAGCTCTTAATCTCTATGATGAAATCTGACCAGTGACCTATATGACTTGACTTACTATCCCCCCGCCGACCACTAGCCTTATGAGGGCCTCGGCCCAGAGGGCTAGTTTAAATTAAACACGTCTTCAACAACAACAACAGAGGCCACCTAGACCCTCTGCCATAAAGCTATACATGGCATGGAAGGCCTGTCCAAAGCTACTGAAAGGTATCGAGTCAAAAAAGTATGATTAGAGGACGAGAGGTGCGTGGCTGCTATGTCCTCAACAGAAAAATTCTTAAGGAAACGTAAAGAGGTCGCCCATTTGCGTAAATCGTGAGCTCTACCCACAACGCCGGGATTACTTTCCTGAATGACGTTAACTAAGAGAGAAGCCAGTTTACGCTTCATAACGCGTTTACCCGTACTAGATACCCATAAAGCACCTTGTTGATTCCTAGGTGCGACCTTTAAATATTTGGTAAGCGCTTGCACTGGACATAAATTATGGTGCACCTTTCCCCTTTTCAATGCCGGCACCGTGAACTCTGAAAACACGTGATCACTGTGTTCATTCTTGGCGATGAACCCTGGGGAAGGAGCAATATGAATACAATCATTGAGCCTACCAAACCTGATGCAATTAGGTGTGTTGCTCATCGCCGCCAGCTCAGACACCCTGTTCCCGGTAGCTAAAGCCATAAGGAATACTGCCCTTTTTAAAAGTAAGTCAAAATCTGCAGTATTTTGGTACCGCCGGGAATGAAGTAATGACAACGCTTTGTCCAGAGACCAGGAAGGCATGAGCTGACGGGGAGGTGGGCGGAGTTTAAAACATGCCCTCATGAAGCCTGTTTCCTCCGCTAGTGGTATGGTTAGACCCGTAATGTCCAGGAATGGCACCCTAATTGCTGTTAAGTGATTCTTTAACGTTACTACTGATAGCCGTTTCTGCTCAAACAGATAGTTTATATATATATATTTTTTTTTTAAAGAGACAATGAACGGAGGAAGGAAAAACACAGATAAAACAAAAAGGTCCATGTGCCTAAAGGCATCCTCCATTCATAAAATGTTTGTAACAACTGGATTTAAACATTTGTAGATTGTAAGTTTGTGGAAAGCAATTAGAGGGAAGTGAATTCCAAAGAGTAGTAGCTCTGGGGATAAATGAATTCTGATAAGCAGAAGTTCTGCATTGTGGAGGAGAAAGTGTAAATTCATGGGCGCTCTCAGCTGCCCTAGTTCTACGGGGAAAGATGTGGAGAGGCGGCACAATTGAAGCAAGTTCCTCGGAACAATTGCTGTGAAAATATCTGTAGAATAATGCAAGGGATGTAACGTTTCTTCGTATGGATAATGTAGGAAGGTCCTGTGTGATTGCAGGGTTATTGATTAATCTAATAGCTTTATTTTGAATTTTGTCCAACTGCCTCAATGCAACCACTCCACTTCCACCCCACAGAGGTGAACAGTAATCCATCTGAGAACGCACATGACTTTTATATATCACGGCCAACTGCTCGTCAGTGAAGAATTCTCGAACTCTGTACAGGAGTCCCAGTTTTTAGAGGCATTCTTAGCAATGCTTCTAACATAATGTGTCCAGCTCAAGTTAGTAGTTAATGTTACACCGAGAATGTCAATACTAGGGGAAGTGGGAATATTTACATCATTAAAAAATATATGGGAGTCTGTGAGATTCTGTCGGTTAGAAAATTGAATGTACAGTAAAAGTCCGTTAATCCGACGACCGATGATTCGAATCTCCCAATAGTCCGAATTTTTCAATTTGAGGCCAAATCCGAATTCACCCGATGGTCCGAATTTCAAGAAGTCCCAAAGTCCCCTTTTTGAGGCATTAGGCCACTCAAATGACACATAATGGAGCACACACATATCATATGTTCATGAATTCACTTTAAAAGTTTACCATTGTCATTGTAGCTTATTATCTACTTCAAAACATTCAGATTAATGGTCAAAGGAAGCTACTGATATAATCGTAAACACCTTCGTCTTCTTCTTCTTCCACATCGTCTGCTAGAGAGTTTGTTTTGCTCTTGAACGCATCCTTGGGACGCTCCGATGCGCTACTGGCTTGCACCGCATTTTCTGCAAGCGCATTCAGTCTTGAGCTTGAAAATGCACCTTTCAAGAAGTCCCAAAGTCCCCTTTTTGAGGCATTAGGCCACTCAAATGACACATAATGGAGCACACACATATCATATGTTCATGAATTCACTTTAAAAGTTTACCATTGTCATTGTAGCCTATTATCTACTTCAAAACATTCAGATTAATGGTCAAAGGAAGCTACTGATATAATCGTAAACACCTTCGTCTTCTTCTTCTTCCACATCGTCTGCTAGAGAGTTTGTTTTGCTCTTGAACGCATCCTTGGGACGCTCCGATGCGCTACTGGCTTGCACCGCATTTTCTGCAAGCGCATTCAGTCTTGAGCTTGAAAATGCACCTTTGGACGTATTAGTCTTGAGCTTGAAAACGCACCTTTGGATGTTCCGATACGCTACTATTTATAGTTCAGTGATCGGAGCATCCCAAGGGTGCTTTCAAGACAACAAGACAAGGGTGCTTTCAATACAATATAATATAACAGAGCACGTCACAAAAGGAAAATCACAAAAGGAAAATTACAAGAACCTCTCAGGGAAGTGCCGTTGTTAAGGCATTACTTCCCGAACCACATCTGATCTTCAAGAGCAAGACAAACTCGCTAGTAGACGGAAGAAGAAGAAGACGTTTATATCAGCAGATTCCTTTGACCATTAATCTGAATGTTTTGAAGTAGTTAATAGGCTACAATGACAATGGTAAACTTTTGAAGTGATTTCATGAACATATGATATGTGTGTGTGCACCATTGTGTCATTTGGGTGGCCTAATGTCTCAATGTTTTCGTCATACACAGGTTCATAGGGGTAAAGTCCGATAATCCGAAAAATCCACTAATCCGAACGAGAGCCGGTCCGCTGCCCTTCGGATTAACGGAAGTTTACTGTATTTGGTTTTCTGTGCATTAAAGGAAACTAGATTCTTTTGTCCCCATCCATTAATTCTAGAAAGGTCCTGGTTCAGAGAAATTGCAGTGTTTATTTTTGAATTTATAAGATCGGGTTGGGTGAAAGAATTGGTAAATGTGAAGGAACTGTGGAGTGTTGAGTCATCTGCGTAGGAATGTATTGGATTATGAGTGGTAGATATGAGATCATTGATATGAATGAGGAACAGAATTGGGGCCAAAACTGATCCCTGGGGAACACCAGCATTTATTGAGTGAAATTGAGAATAAAGGCCATCTACCATTACACATATTTTTCTGTTATGAAGAAGAAATTAGTGGAACTAATGCTGCAAGGCCGTAGTGTGACATCTTCGACAATAAGGATTGATGCCAGACTCTATCAAATGCCTTTGATATATCCAGTGCTATTGTATGCGTTTCACCATGTTGGTCTGTAGCTTGGTTGATTTGATGTGTAAGAAGGCAAAGCATGTCTGCAGTTGATCGACATCGTCTAAAACCATATTGCCTATCACTGATTAATTATTATTCTCAAGATGCTTATTATGTGATTATTTAATATAATTTCAAAGACTTTACCAAGAGTGGAAGTTATAGCTATTGGTCTGTAGTTTGATGGATCTGAAGAGGCACCTTTTTTAGGAACTGGATGGATGTTTGCTTCTTTCCAGGGTACTGGGAAGCATGAGGTATGAGTACACAGACGGAAAAATTTTGCCAATACAGGAGCGAGCACAAGGAGCAATTCTTAAGTACTATTGGAGGAATTTCTGGACCAGGAGCCTTATTACTGAGAGATTCTGCAAAATAGTTTTGACATGTCTGGTGTGGATCTTAAGTGAGGGAATTTTCAGGCGAATTAAAATTAAGTACAGGGACATCTTGATTTATTTCATCTAAGGTGAGTTGGTGGAGAAAATATCCGCAAGAAGGTTAGCTTTACCTCGTGGGTCACTTACAAGATTGCCAGTCGGAGATTTTAATGGTGGAATGGATGAAGCAGTAGTGAAGTTGGATTTAAATGAGTTAAGAGTAGACCAAATATTTTGTTATCATTTGGATTATTTAGAAGTTTAATTGCCTGCTTGTGGAGAAAGTTTGATTTAGTTAGGTTTAATACAGTTTTGGCATGATTTCTGATGTTTCTAAAGTAATTAAAGGCTTCAAGAGTTTTTGATCTTGTGTATGCATTGTAGGCTATTGCTTTTTGTTCAGTTACTCTAGCACAATTATGGTCAAACCATTTAGGTGAATTAGATCTTTCACTGTACTTTTGATGAGGAATAAAAGTTTCCATTCCAATTTTTACAAAATCTTGTATGTGGCTCAAGGTGGAGTGTGCATCATTAGAAAAGAAAGAGGTCCAGGGAATATCAATAAAAAATATAATTAAAAACCAAAGCCACCGCAGGCACGGATTGTTCTGTTCTGAGTATCCAAGAAGTAAAAGACTGCCAATGCCAATGATACTGTCTCTTAGTAGATTGTGTGTATTGATTCATGAATTTATCGGTCACGGTTCTACCATACGGAGCTAGCCATTTGGCCTCCTGAATGTCCATAATGCAAAAGTCAGCGAGGTCTCTAGGTTGCCAATCGTGTCTAAGTGGAAATACCCGACCAGGAGCGACACCGGGTTCGGGCACCACGTCTTTAATTGCTGGTACCACGCCTGCGCCGGCCACAGGGGCGCGATTAATGAGACGACGCCCCGATAATCCTGTAGTTTGTTTACTACTTGGCACATTAGAGAAGCGTCTGGCGGCGGAAACAGATAAATGGAACTCCACATGTTCCAGTCCGTCACCAGTGCGTCGGGTCCTCCCGCCGGGGTGGTTGTCCGGCGGGTTAGGTACAGCGGGAGTTTGTGAGTCTCCTCGGACGCAAATAGATCCACTTGTGGACAGTAAGGCTTCGCAATCATTAGGTCGAAAATGTTTTGCTTGAGCGCCCATTCTACTGTTGTGCTCTGTCTCCGAGATAGAGCGTCTGCCCAGACGTTCGCTACGCCGGGGAGATAAGAAGCGTGAAGCTGAATGTCCAGCTTGTCGGCTAGTACAAAAATCTTTTCTGACACGTTTAGCAACCTCCGAGATCGCGTTGACCCCTGTTTCTGAACGCAGTGAACCGCATTCAGATTGTCCATCCTGAAGGCCACCGATTTGGCCCGCAAAGAAAAGCCGTGAGCCTGAAGGAAATACAAGGGGACTAGTAACTCTTTGACATTTATGTGGGAGGATTCTGAATGGGACCAGAGCCCTTGACCCTGGTGCCCTTGGTTTGACTGAAAGCCCCAACCTATCGTGCCTGACGCATCCGTGTCCACCCATACCGTCGGCGGAGGAGAGGTCCAAGACATGACTGAGTGCAATGTTTCCCTCTTCGCCCAGACCGCTAGTAAGGTGTGTATTAATTTTGGGATGGGCCATAATGTTTCCGCCGGCAATAGTGGAAAAAATTTGTTGCCCTCCAAAATTAAACGTTTGACTTTCAACCGGCCCAACTTTACAGTTAGTTGAATCCAGTTGAGAGAGCCGACCAGAGATTCCCAGACTCTCCGTGTCGTAGTCAGACTGTGAAGAAACAGAAACAGTTTCTTGCGAAACCTGTTCCGATTGTCCACACTCTGACTCAGAGTGAGAGCAGCTGTGTCCCAGACCAGCCCTATCCACTGAACCACTCGTGAGGGAACAAGGTTTGACTTTACCAGGTTTACCTTGAATCCTAGAGTTTTTACATGAGTTAATGTTATGTTGACATGACTTATGCATAATTGTTCCGTCTCCGCCACCACCAGCCAGTCGTCTAGATACCACAAAATCCTGATCCCTTGTTGCAAGAAGGGCATCAGGGCTTGCCGGACTAATTTCGTGAATATGCGAGTGCTAGGTTTAAACCGAACGGCATCCTCTGAAAGACATAAGTCTCATGATTCTTAATGCTAGAAAACGTTGAAACCGTTTGTTTACCGGGACGTGCCAATACGCGTCCGTCAGGTCTAAAGAACACATCCACCCTTCCGGCGGAAGTGTTAGCCTGATCTGATTCACTGTCAGCATCCGGAAGGATACGTTGTGAATATGGAGGTTCAGATAAGACAGGTCTACGACCGGCCTCATCTGAACACTGTCCCTTTTGGGTACCAGAAAAAGTTTGGATGTAAAAACTGGGTAATTTTGGGGGACCGGGATGATAACATTCTTGGCCACCATCTCTTGGATCAGTGACTCCACCTCTAATGAAACAAAATTTGCCTTTGTCGGCTGACGTAAGCGAGGTCGCCGGAGCCACTGCCAGGTGATACCTTTGCGTACCACCATCCTTGCCCATGTGTTTAAAGGCCATGCGCGATGATTCGCCCGGAACGACCCAGTTAGCAGACAAGGGTTCGCCGGCTGGACTACCCCCTGATCCACTCGCCGGGAGATCGGCCCTGGGAGTGAGGGAGACCTTAGTTTTTTGGTGGTGGTGGAAGTTTAGACGACTGGCCGGGTTTGGCTGGAGACGGGCCCTGACCCGGCCTTTGATACCTCTGTCGTTTATGGGTACCTGAAGACTTTCCTTGCTTGTATCTGTACTGACCTTGGGTGGAAGAGGATTTAGGCAAATGAAAGGATTTCGCCCCACCAGACTGAGCTTTAGCGACTGGTTTGGGCTTGGTAAAAGTGAAAGCAGGTTTCTGAGACGGGGCGGGACTGTGCTTCAAGGCCTGAGCCATGTTAAACACCGTCCTCCACACCTCCGGGTACATTAAAGAGGCAGTTAGAACTGGGGACATTACTACTTGATTAGCAATCCTATCCGGGAGCTTTCGGACTAGACATCCTTAGATCTTGCCTTGCCCGCACCGCCTCTAACAAGGCCGTGCGTATATCTCCTAGTGACTGAATAGAAGTTTGGAGAAGTAAGCGTCTAGATAGTTCGATTGCCTTTCGAACTTCTGTGTCCGCGATAGCCTGAGCAGATCTTAGCATTGATTTTGCTACTTGTTGCGTAACAATATACTGAGAAAATAGTCTGTACGCCTTACCCCGTAGCCTAAACTCCCGGTCTAGATGAGCAGTGGAAGGTGTAGAGAACGGATCTTTAAGCTCGCATAGATTAATTTTAGGGGCAGCTAAAAAGGCAAAGAGAGCAGAGGGAACTCCGCCGGCAGAGTATACTGGGAGAGAGAACCAAGAATGGCTCTCTTGTGGAATTTGGTGTGAAGCTTTAGAAGTGAATGTGGTTGCAAAGTTTTGCGTCTCGACTTCCCAGTCCACCCAAGGTCCCGGACCCAATTGCTCCACCTTCAAAACTGGATTCGCGGCTGAGTCAGTAAACGCCTTTAATCCCAACTCAGGGGTTAGAGCTGACAGCGCTTTGATATCATTGAACCCATCATGTTTTGTCCAGTCCGAAAACAGTTTTGAAGCTGACGCAGGGGGTAGGGCAGGTGTAGAAGAATATACAAAATAATCATGATGATAATAGTTGGGGATGGCCTTAATACTAACATCAAGTACATTTCCCAGCATATCTAGAGCCCTTAACTTCCTAGATTTATTTCCTTGGATTACCCACTCTCGTGGTACCGGAAGCTCCCTGACATAGTGGACTGTGCTACCTCTGGCTTTGTTGGTACCAATGATACCCACGAATCGTCTGGCCCGTATAAGAGAGGCATAGCCCCTTTTCTGATCGGGGCTTTGTCTAATGGGGGAGGATTTATGTCTGCTACTACTCGCACATTGGAAGTAGTTAGTGCCGCCGAAGTTGGCCTAGTAACAATAGTAGGTGATACAAGGGGAGTGAGCGGAGTTTGTGTCAAAGTAACGGAAGTAGCCAGAGGTCGGACAGTCGATGTTGGCGTGGGAGCTCCCAGACCAACCATAGGAGGCTCCGGTTGCTGGCCAAAAAACTTAGTTAAAGCACTCGCTAATAACCCATCAATCTCATCCGCCGTGACAAATTGAGCAGAGGAAGAACTATTAGGTGAAATATCCCTATTCTGAGAGTTATCTACGTTACCCACCTCAGAAATAATAGACCCATCATCCCCTGCCTCCGGTCCCTCCTGAGAGGATTCCGCCGAGGCTGGGGCCCCTTGCCATGTTAAGTCAGGGATGGAAGACGGTGTCTCCGCGTCCCGGTGGACTTCAGCCACTACCTGAGTTGCCTGAGACGGCAGAGAGCTGTCCCTCCATGGCTGGGAGTACCTCCAAACTCCCCGGCCTTGGTCGGAACTTACTGGTGAGCCAGGCCCCACCCCAATGACTGAGCCCTCACTCGAGCCCTCTAGCGGGTTATCACTGCCGGGAGAACCCTCTAAATCTAAAGTGAGAATATTATTTGGGGACACTATGTCCGCCGGAATATCCCCGACCACAGTCTCTGACTCCACTTCCGACCTGTCAGATTGGACTTGAGACATGTCGGGAGTAGAGGCAGAAAGCGAGGTTCGAGGCTCCGGCGAACGCCGGGAGGACTTTCGTACATGAGACTCTTTTTTAGAAGACTTGTGACTCCGCCTCGACTTTGATGTATCACTAGAACTGTCCTTGGTCTTGTCTGTCTTACTCTTCTTCCGCGAAGGTGAAGTCGAGTGACTATGTGTCTGCTTTCTGAGAGGAGACCGTGACCTGGACCTAGATCTTGACTCCGAAGTTGTCGCCGGGGGAGACGGCTCTCGCGGTCTCTTAGATGTGCCGGGGGAGGGATGAAGCTCTTTAACCAGCCCAGTCTCTGCCGGCTTAGTTACTTTACTTCGGGAAGGAGGACGTTTAATTGGGGGGTACTGAACCAACAAACGGTCCCACAGAATTACGTTATCACACTGCAATGCTTTATGAGCCACTGCAGTCGCATAATTAGTAAGAAGTTGTCTGACCTCGCGTAATGCAACCGCCACGGCTAGATTGTCGTGCTGTAATACTTTAATACCCAGCTGACTAAAAAAGGTACAATTCTTTGTTACCCACAAACCCCTTGATCGGTCCAAGCATTTGACACAACGAATACACAGAGTGTGCGCAAAAATAGGGATTCCGGAACATGAGGGCGTTGAGCAAAGAGCAAAAACAGGGGCTAGAGCAGCCATGGCAGAGACTGGTTAAAAGCTAACTCCCCCCGGGCCTCACCAGGTCCTCTGTGGACCCGCCGGAACTCCGCCCTGGAAAAAAGAAAATTTCCAGGAATTAATGCTCATAAGGTTACCCCAAAATGTTCTAACACAAGTGTTAATGAACCGCCGGGCAACGAGATGTAATACCCTACCATTACCTCTCGTTACCCTGTACTGTAGGTTCATATGTAAAGATTTGTAAATAACTTTACGTGTCCAAAAGATTTAAGAATATCCTCTGACATGATATAAAGATGAGCAGTTCTTTATAAGTGACGCAGTCTTCCCTGTGATATAACGTTCACCGGGAACCCATAATAAGAAGCCGGCCTCCTTATTATAACGCAGTTAGCCAGGTTAAGCCCATCTTAATCATTAGATCGCCGTGAGTTGAATGTCTTGATACCTAATTGTATCCCTCAATTGTTAGGCTAATCCTACCGAATTGCAAATCCGTGATTCCCACCCTCCCGAGGTTCAACCGCCGGGTGAAAATTAATAGAAAATTTAACCCCAATTGTTCCTATCCCCACTTCTTT
>CM064489.1:20574411-20767387 GCA_032716605.1 Paralithodes platypus | reverse complement strand
GCCCCCCAATAATCCACTTGATCATCCCCCCAATAACATGTCCTTCTATCTTCCTTAACAGCCTTTCATGTGGAACTCTATCAAAGGCCTTACTGAAGTCTAAGTAAACTATATCATATGACTTGTCGTCATCTACCGCTTCATATACCTCAGAGAAAACTGAGTAAATCTGGTAGACAGGATCGTCCCTGAGTGAATCATGTTGAGAGGGTTTAATTAACTTGACAGTTTTAAGTGATTTCTAATTTTCCTGGCATAATTGATTAAGTGATTAAGTTATTTTAATCTTCTTCCTTTTGCATGTTTACATGTATTGACCTTTTGTTCCTTCTATGAAATGACGTTCAGGTCTTATCCTAAAGAAGATCGATATTTTGGCTTTTTTTTTTTTTTTTTATAACAGATAAAGGTAAAGTCGCTCAAGTGAGTTTAATTTCAGATGCAAGACTTTTACACAGTTTTTTTTCCCTTCATCTTGAAGCCATTCACCATGGACAACTTTGCATATGTCTCGTATATTGGTCAAATGAGACAAACAACATTATACAGCTGACCTCTGTTACCACTTCTGTCTACGGTGTGCCCTCTGATCTTGTTTTCTAAAAAAGTGATACTTTAAAAGGAAAATCTCATCACCATATAGCCAGCAACAAAATCCAAAGACTGTTCTTCTACGAGAGTGGTGGTACATTATTTTTGGTTTAGTTTCTCATATATCTAAACAAAAATCATACTCAATACCTACTTCTAAATATCATATCATTGAACAACAAACAGATCTGATAAGCACAATTTTCTAGGCGTAACTCACGGTCGTTAGTTAGTTTTGTGTTTGCTATGACCAGTTTTACCCAAGAAATATTATTCATTTTCGGGATCCTGAGTGATGTTGCTTTTATTGCTGAACAATACACTATCAGTTGCTTTAGTCTTTGTTTGAAACTGACAGCATCTGGATGTCTTATACAACCAAAAATTAATATATGAATAAATATAATCAATACAACAATACAGTATATATAATAATGTGTAAAGTGTCCTGATTTATAATAAATATATAAATACCAAACAATATACAGTATATATAATTATGTTTAAAGTGTCCTGATTTAACCTTCTTGTCATGATAAATTCAAGGTTATGAGTAACTTTGAGCATTTCAAAGAGTCATATAAGGAAAAGGCAAGATAAAACTATTCTTTGCTGAAATCTGTAGTGGGCTGAAATTGAACTCTATTGTGGTCCTAATGTGGATCATTGTGCGCAAATTGCTTAGCTGTTTTTTCCAAATGCAGACCAGACGCACAGTGTTTCCTATCGCTTGATATAGAAGAATTCACCTCATGAAACTATTCATCTGGTTGTTAATATTGAAGCTTTTGTCAGTTTTCTTCTTTCCAGTTTGTGCTGATTAAATTATCTCTTTCTTTCCTCCTAAATTATAGGTTTGACTCCTGCCAGGAGATAAAAGAAAACAGTTAATATTAGTAAGTGGCCCCGTAATCATTGATCGATTATTGCCTAGTTACCTAAGGCATCCTCTTCAAACACTCATTTACCGTAGTTCGAATCTCTAAACCGCGCAGAGCATAACAAATTGAGGAGCCCTTCATCATGAGCGTCCACGCAACCTCACTCATGAGTCCGTCCTTATGAAATTGGGTTCGCACTACGAAAAAACTTCGGTAAAAAATAACAAATAAAAAGAAAAATAGAATAACATCATCAGCTTTCCATAACTTCGTGGATGTACTTGTGTGGATCTTTGACCAGACGCTGACTTCAGGCGTCATTTCTTCCTTCACTGACATATCAATTAAGCCACAAAAAAATCCTTAATACATCAACGAATGGGAAGGGGATGGTCGGGAGGAGGTGCCCAGGCGTCAATGATTACGGGGCCCCTACTAAATATTAGGTTGTTGCCTTTATCTCCTTAGTACATGAGTCAAACCTATAATTATTAGTGGCCACCTCCCATCATTGACGAACATTCCTGATTTCTAAGACTGGAGGGGAACATTCGTAATCATATCATAACTCCTAAAGAAAAGCAGATAATCAAACAACCACATAGTATTCTTTTTACTTTTTGTAAAAGAGAGTAATTCGGAGTTGCATAAACTTTTATACAGCCTAAATCTTCAAAAAGGGGTACAAGCAGGAGCGTGCTTCAAAGAAAGCCTTCTGGGACAAAAAAGGTGTTAACTCTCCGAGACTGCTGTACAACAGAGCTGGTAGGTTAGAAGGCACCCCACTGAAAGTAAGTGGTGAAAAATAAAAATAATCAAAGTTTACATGTGCACATATAAACCCCATGAACTCGTGGATATATATCTAAAATTATACCCTAAATATAAAAGGAACTCGTGTAACTGTCCGCAGAAGTACTGTACTCTTGTACTTCTGCAGAGGGTACTTACAATTACAATTACAAGTTGTGGCCACAGCTACTAAGATTTACTTAAATTTTATATTGCTTCACACACCAAAACTAATTTTACAAGCAAGCATTTGTCGTTCTACTATGATATGTACGTTAGCAACAATTTTCCTGTCAATGAAGACTACAGAGAAATGTTTATTAATACACAGCACCTACACCCTGTATCAACAGCTCGTAAGCTCCGCACACGTACTTTTCTCTCCGTCTGGGTCCTAAGGGGTGTCCTATGTTTACACTGACCTGCAACCCCCCGCCTCCTCCGTCTTTTCTTCATCTAACACTAAGTGACCCAGAGGCCACCTAGACCCTCTGCCTTAAAGCTATTATAGGTTTTGACTCCTGTAAGGAGATAAAGAAAACGCTAATATTTAGTAGTGGCCCCGTAACCATTTGACGAACATTGCCTATTACAATAAGGCATCCTCTTCAAACACTAATCCGCCGTAGTTTGAATCTACCGCGCAGAGCATTTTAAAATTCTGAGGAGCCTGTATCATGAGCGCACGCGTGGTCTCTCATGGCTTCTGTCTTTATGATTTGGGTTCTCACTACGAAAAACACTTTGTAAAAAAGAAAAAGAAAAAGAAAATAAGAATAACTATCCAATAAGCTTTCCATCATATCGTGGATGTACTTGTGTGGATCTTTGACCAGACGGTGATCAGGCGTCATTCTTCCTTCACTGACATATCAAGTAAACCAAAATCCTTAATACTCAACGAATGGGAAGGGCATGGTCGGGAGGGCCCCAGGCGTCAATGATTACGGGGCCACTACTGTTTATTACGTTTTCTTTATCTCCTTACAGGAGTCAAACCTATAATTTATTAGTGGCCCCTCCATCATTGACGAACATGCTGATTTCTAAGACTGGAGGGGGACATTCGTAATCATATCATAACTCTAGAAATGCAGATAATCAAACAACCACATAGTATTCTTACTTTTGTAAAAAAGTCAAATTCGGTGCATAAACTTTATACAGCCTAATCTTCAAAAAGGGGTACAAGCAGGAGCGTGCTTCAAAGAAGCCTGCTTGAAAAAGGTTAACTCTGAGACTCTGTGCACAGATCAGCTAGTTAAGAAGGCACCCCACTTAAAGTAAGTGGTGAAAACTAAAACTTGTAAGGTTACATGTGCACATATTTATTAGTGGCCCCTCCATCATTGACGAACATGCCTATTACATAAGGCAGCCTCTTCAAACACTAATTCGCCGTAGTTTGAATCTACCGTGCAGAGCATTTAAAATCTGAGGAGCCTTCATCATGAGCGCTCGGACCTCACTCATGGCTTCAGTCATTATGAATTGGGTTCTCACTACGAAAAACTTTGTAAACAATAAAAACAAAAACAAAATAAGAATAACTATCCAATAAGCTTTCCATCATATTGTGGATGTACTTGCGTGGTTCTTTGACCAGAGGCTGATTCAGGCGTCATTCTTCCTTCTCTGCTCTGCGATCAGCCGGCCTGGACGTGTCTCTCCACGCTCCGCTGGTTCCGCATTTGCTGCATCCCTAGTGAGTTTTTTCTCATTTGTTTACTCCGGGATCTATCGAGTAAGGTTAGGATATGCGTAGCAGGAGTGTCCTGGGCTGGTTGCCCGCAGTGCAGTGTATTTTGGGTCATGTGTTTTGGGGCATCTATTTCGGATGTACCCTCGTGGTCCTGTTGTGGACAGGTGAATTTTTTTGTTTTTTCATAGTTGAGTTTAGCTTGTGATGCAGGCGGCTTTCATTGCGCGATTAATTCTGCTGCCTTTTACCTTTCTGATGAGGTAGCGTTGCTTTGCTGACGTTCCCAGCGTATTTTTCTTCACTTAGTGAAGTTTTTTCTGGGTCCCGAGTCGGAAGTTTTTACTACAGTGGTGTGTTGGCGGTGGTTCCTGTTGTTATATTTCCAGTGTTTTTTGTTTATATCTCAACAGTTCTTGTGCCGTTTGCTTAGGCCTAGCCAGCCGCTCGTAGCTTTGCCACATGTACAAGTGTTATTGATTTATTTTAAAATATGTCCTACTGTGTCATGTGTATCCGGGTTTAGTTGTGTATTGGCTAATTCCATGGACTATGTTTGTTTCCTGGATTAGTTGTGTATTGGCTAATTCCACGGATTATATTTGTGGTCCCTAGGTTAGTCGTGCTTGGCTATCTCTCGGGTCCTATGTGCATTCAGATGGTATCTGTTCGGGGTGGGTTACTTTCTGGCGGGGTTTTCTCGGTTTAACCATGAAAACTCCGGCCGTGAGCCGTGTTTGGCCACGCGTGGTTTCAATCAGGCGGGTGTCCCCGGCGAGTTGGTGTCTGTGGCTCTCCAAGACTGCTCTCTGTGTTGGGGCCTGTTTCAGGCTCCCTATGATTCCCGGCGGATTGGTGGTACCCATCTAACATTGTTCATGCGGACATATGTTATGTTGTTTTTCTACCCGGTTTTACAAACCAAAGGAAAAAACCCTAGCTGTTGTTGTGGGCTTTCCTCCCCGGTGATCTTTTACAAAGAAGTGGGGATAGGAACTTATGGGGTTAACGTTTAAGACATCAGGTCTCACGCGGCGGGTGTACCTTGTTAAGGTGGGATGAACGAATTGGTAATTCAGTTTAGTTAACCGGTCCATTTTAGTGATACTATATGTATCGCCGCCCTCACTCTTACGGCGATCGAAGGCTCAATTAGGGTTAACGTATTTTTTCATAAATTGGGCACACCCGGCGGGTGCTCCTGGGAGGGGGAAATACGGGATTTACAATTCAGGCTAGTTACCCAATTAATTGAGAGATACGGCTCTGTATCGCCGCCTTCACCATACGGCGATCTATGTGACAATTCATTAGAAGTCAGGTCTCGTATCAGCCTGCCCTGTGTTAATCTGCTAGATACTTCAGTGGCCGGCGTCTTTGTGGGGGGGGGGGTTTTCAAAATTGAATCTTGTAACAGTCACCGCCAGAAAGACTTTATAAACGCCATACTGGTCTTTTATATTATGTCAGAGGGTATTCTTAAAACTTTCTTATACACATGTCTAGATATTCGGATATCTTTATAAAAACACCGCCGCATAACGAGCTGTAATCATTGTGAGGTTACGCCTCGTTATCCGGCGGGTTATGAACACTTGTATGCGATCATTTTGGGTTAACCTTATGAGCATTAATTCCTGGAAATTTTCCTTTTTTTCCAGGGCTGGGCCCCGGCGGACCAATACAGACCCTGCATGAAGTCCCCACCATTCTCTGTCATGGCTACCTTTGCCCCGGTTTTTGCTTTATGCATTAATCCAACCTGTGCCGGTATCCCTATTTTTGCGCGCACTCTTTGTATCAGGTGTGTTAAATGTCTAGACCGTTCAAGAGGTCTGTGGGTGATGCGCAACTGTTCCTTTTGCTCCCAACTAAGTGCCAAAGTCCTCCAGGATAATGCTAAGACCGCAGCGGTCGCCTTACGAGAAGTTCGGCAACAAATGTCAGCGTATACTACGATTGTGGCTCATAAGTCACTTCAATGTGACAACGTCCTTCTTTGGGATAGGCTTCTTCTTGAGCACCCTCCCCCTAATAAACGTTCCTCTCGAGTAACTTGTCATAAGCCGGCGGAGACTGGACAGGGTTCTGTGTCATCTCCTGCCCCTGCTACTTCGAATCGTCACCGTGAGCCTACACCCCCGGCGGCAGTCTCCTCGTCTCCGGCGAGATCTAGGTCTAGGTCACCCCTTAGACACCAGCCACCCAGTCTTGCCTCTTCACCATCGAGTAAGAGCAGTAAGACAGAAAGTTCCACCAGGGGTCACGGCGATAAATCCTCCAAATCAAAGAGAGAGTTCACGGTCACACCGCAGCCATAAATCTTCAAATAAGGATTCCCATGATAGAAAGGCCTTCCGACACTCACCTGTTACTAGTGCTTCTCGTCATACCTCTACCCCAGACAGAGGTTGGTGTTTCGGTCTCAAGGGTCCAGTGTAGTACCTGTAACCTAACGATGATTTACCCATTAACATTTTAACCCTGGAGTTGGAGGGTTCAGAGGACTCAGTGGTTGGGAGTGTTTCAGACTCCCACGGGAGTAGAGGCCAAGGCCTAGGTGTTTGGCGATATTCTCGTCCGGGGCCTGACCACCCACTTCCGGCTCAAACTATTCACACAGTGGCTGACATCCATCGGGACGCGGCGATCCCTTCCTCTACTCCTAACTTATCTTGGCGACAAGATGGTACCCCAGCTTCGGCGGGATCTTCCCAGGAGGAACAGGATTACAAAGACGAGGTTTCGATTATATCGGATATGGAAGGCAAGAGTCAGGTTCAGGCTTCGATGCCGTACAAGATCTTAATGATTCATCAGTGAACACATCATCAAAATCAATTTGTCACTGCACAGGAAAATTGATGGGCTACTTGATAATGCTTTATCTAGATTTTTTGGCCAACAGCAGGAAACTCCCACAGTGGACTTGGTAGCTTCACGACAAGCTCGACGGTACGCCCTCTGATAACTTCTATTGCTTTGCCTCAGATTCCTCACCCCCCCCTCTATGTCACCAGCGGTGGTTACTAAAGCCTGCTACGGCGGCATTGACCACTTCGAATGTAAGGGTTATAACGGATGTCAATCCGCCCCTCTAGACAGAGCGCCTCTCAAAAAGGTAGCTATGCCCTTGCTTTATGGACCAGACGAGTCATGGGTCCTTTTAACCCCCACTAAACCAGAGCTAGCCCAACCTACCTTGTCAGGGGAGCTTCCAGTGCCGCGTGAGTGGGTCATCCAGGGCAATAAATCTAAGAAATTAAGGGCCTTGGATACTTTGGGGAATGTGCTAGATGTCAACATCAAGGCTATACCTAGTTATTATCACCAGAACTATTTTGTTTATACTGCTAAGCCTGCTTTACCCCCTGCCTCAGCTTCAAGATTGTTTTCTGACTGGTCTAAGCATGATGGGTTTAATGACATTAAGACACTGTCAGCTCTCACTTCCAGAACTCGGTTTGCAAAACCGTCACAGACGCGGCAGCTAATCCAGTCTTGAAGGTGGGGCAGTTGGGCCCAGGACCTTGGTTGGAATGGGAGACAGAGGCTCAAAACTTTGCGACCACATTTACTTCCAAAACTTCCCACCAGATCCCTCAAGATACTCATTCTTGGTTCTCCATGCCAGTATGTTTTGCCGGCGGAGTCCCTTCGGGCTTTGTTTGCTTTCTTAGCTGCCCCTATAATTAATCTTTGTGAGCTAAAAGACCCTTTCACTACCCCTACCCCAACTCACCTAGACCGTGAATTTAGGCTACGGGGGAAAGCTTTTCTCCTGTTCTCTCAATACATAGTGTCTCAACAGGTAGCTAAGTCTTTGCTCCGGTCCACTCAGGCAATCGCAGATGCGGATGCCAGACGTTCGGTTGAATTGTCCCCGGCGACTGCTTCTTCAGTCGTCAATCCAATCATTAGGTGACGTACGCACTGCCTTGCTTGAGGCGGTACGAGCGAGACAAGATCTGAGAATATCCTTAGTCCGCAAACTGCCTGATCGCATTGCGAATCAGGTGGTCATGTCACCAGTGCTCACTCCCTCTTTAATGTCCCCTGAAGTGTGGCGAACGGTTTTTAATATGGCTCAGGCCGTTAAACACAGTCCCACCCCTTCTAAGAAACCTGCCTTTAACTTCCCCAAACCCAGGCCAGTCGCTAAAGCTCAGCCGGGGGGATCTAAGCCCTTTCTTCCACCTAAGTCCTCCTCCACTCAAGGTCAGTTCAGGCATAGACAGGGTAGGTTTTCAGGTCAGAAAGGACGAGGCTATAATAAGGCAGGTCAGGGCCCGTCTTCTGCCAACGCCAGCCAGCCGGCGAAGCGTCCACCACCGCCAACTCCACCACCGTAAAAAAACTAAGGTCTCTCTCACTCCCGGTGCCAGTAGTAAGGCCGGCGGATCCGAGGGTAGTACAGCCGGCGAACCCTGGTCTGCTAACTGGGTCGTTCCGAACGTGTCACAAAGCATGGCCGATAAACACTTGGGCCCGGATGGTGGCACGCAAGGGCATCACTTGGCAGTGGCTCCGGCGACCTCGCTTACGTCAGCCGCAACGGCGAATTTTGTTTCTTTAGAGGTGGAGTCACTGGTCCAGGAAATTATTGCCAAGAATGTCATCATCCCGGTCCCCCCCAAATTACCCTGTATTCACCACCAAGCTATTTTTGGTTCCCAAACGGAACAGTGTTTCAGATGAGACCGGTCGTCGACCTGTCTTATCTGAACCTTAACATTCACAATGAGTCATTCCGAATGTTAACAGTACACCAAATCAGGCTAACACTTCCGCCGGGGGGTTGGATGTGTTCCCTAGAAACCTGACAGCATGCTTATTGGCACGTATCGGTCAACAAACGATTTCAAAGGATTCTGGCCTTACGGATCAGGCACCAAAATTTTGTTTTTCAGAGGATGCCATTCGGTTTGAACCTGGCACCTCGACTATTCACGAAATTAGTCCGGCAAGCCCTGATGCCGTTGTTAAAGCGAGGAATCAGAGTTCTGTGGTACCTAGACGACTGGCTGGTGGTGGCAGAGACAGAGCAATTATGCATCAAACATGTCAACATACTTTTAACTCATGTCAAAGCTCTAGGGTTCAAGGTAAATCTGGTAAAGTCAAACCTTGTCCCCTCACGAGTAATTCAGTGGATAGGGCTGGTTGGGACACAGCTGCTCTCACTCTGAGTCAGAGTGTGGACAATCGCAACAGGTTTCGTCAGGAAACTGTTCATGTTTCTTCACAGTCTGACTACGACACGGAGGGTCTGGGAGTCTCTGGTCGGCTCTCCCTCAACTAGATTCAACTAACTGTAATGTTGGGCCGGTTGAAAGTAAAACGGTTAATATTGGAGAGCAACAAATATTTCCCACTCTTACTGGCGGGAAAATTATGGCCCATCCCAAAATTAATCCACACCTTACTGGCGGTCTGGGCGAAGAGGGAAACGCTGCACTCAGTAATGTCATGGACCTCTCCTCCGCCAACGGTATGGGTAGACACGGATGCGTCAGGCACGATAGGTTGGGGATTTCAGTCAAACCAGGGGCACCAGGGTCAGGGGCTTTGGTCCCACTTAGAAATCTCCCACATCAATGTCAAAGAATTACTAGTCCCCTTGTATTTCCTTCAGGCTCACGGCTCTACTTTACGGGCAAGTCGGTGGCCTTCAGAATGGACAATCTGAATGCAGTTCACTGTATTCAGAAACAGGGGTCAACGAGATCAAGGAAGTTGCTAAACGTGTCGGAAGGCATTTTTACTCTAGCCAACAGGCTAGACATTTATCTTCACGCATCTTATCTCCCAGGCGTAGCAAACGTCTGGGCAGGACGCTCTGTCCCGGAGACAGAGCACGACAGTAGAATGGGAGCTCAAGCACCCATTTTCAACCTAATGATTGCAGAGCTCTACCATCCACAAGTGATCTGTTTGCGTCCGAGGGTGACTCACAAACTCCCTCTATACCTCACCCGGGGATGGAAACGCTGGCAGGGGGGCCGGACGCCCTAGTGACAGACTGGAAACAGATGGAGCTCCATCTATCTGTTTCCGCCGCCAGACGCGTCACTAATGTGCCACGTAGTGAACAAACTACGAGATTATCGAGGCTTAGTCTCGCTCATCGCGCCCCAGTGGCCAGCGCAGTTATGGTACCAGCAATTGAAGACGTGGTGCTCGCACCCCGGTGGTCGCTCCCGGTCGAGTATTTCCACTTAGACACGATTGGCAACCTAGCGACCCTCGCTGACTTTTGCATTATGGACATTCAGGAGGCCAAGTTGCTAGCACCGTATGGTAGAGATGTGACCAATAAATTAATCAATCAATATACTCAGTCTACGAAACGACAGTATCAATCACATTGGCAAGCCTTTACTTCTTGGATCATTAGAACAGAACAGGACTGTGCCCTCAGTGGCGTTAGTATTTAATTATTTGAATTATCTGTTGAGCAGAAAAACGTTTATCTGTGGTAACGTTAAAAAATCACTTAACTGCGATTAGAGTGCCCTTTTTAGACCTTACAGGTCTCTCCATACCGGTGGCGGAGGAAACAGGTTTTATGAGAGTATGTTTTTAAACTCCGCCCACCTCCCCGTCAGCTCATGCCTACTTGGTCTCTGGACAAGGCATTGTCTTTACTTCACTCTCGTCTGTACCAAAATACTGCAGATTCTGCGTTACTTTTAAAAAAGGCTGTCTTCCTTTTGGCTTTGGCCACCGGGAACAGAGTGTCTGAGCTGGCGGCGATGAGCAACACACCTAATTGCCTTAGGTTTGGTAGACTTAATGAATGTATTCACATTGCACCTTCCCCGGGATTTGTAGCCAAGAATGAGCACAGTGCGCACGTGTTTTCTGAGTTCACTGTGCCAGCGTTAAAAAGGGGAAAGGTGCACCATAATCTATGTCCAGTGCAAGCTCTAACCAAATATTTGAGAGTAGCTCCTCTAAACCCCCAAGGTGCTTTATGGGTAGCGAGTACGGGCAAACGCTTACTGAAACGGAGGTTAGCTTCTCTTCTGGTCGAAGTCATTAAAGAGAGTAATCCGGCGTTGTGGGTAGGGCCCACGATTTACGCAAATGGGCAACCTGTTTACGTTTCTTGAAGAACTTTTCAGTTGAAGATATTTCGTCCACACAGTTGTGGGCGTCTAATCATACGTTTTTGACTAGATACTTGTCAGTTGCTCTAGACAAACCTTCCTTACCATGTATAGCTTTAAGGCAGAGGGTCTAGGTGGCCCTTCAGTCACCTTTTGTTTACTTTCAAAGGGAAAAGGAGGGGGGGGGGGTGCAGTCAGTGTAACATAGGACACCCTAGACCCCGCCGGAATGTAAGAGCTGTGAGACAAATTATGGATAATGTGATATGAATATTTCTCTGTTCTATTCAGAGCGAGAAATTTTGCTAGTACATTGTTAGTACAAACAACAGTGTTGTTATAGTAGTTTTAGCTGTGAAAGCAATTTAGTTTAAATAGTGGAGATCGTTTGTGAAACATTTCCACGAATATTATGGGGTTTATTATGTGCACATGTAAACTTCTAACTCATTATTTTTGTCACCACTCTATGAGTGGGGTGCCTTTGTAACTACAGATCTGTTCGCAGAATCTCCAGAGTTACCCTTTTTTGTCATTCAGGCTTCTTTGAAGCACGCACCTGCTTGAACCCCTTTTTTGTATATATATATGGGCTGCGCCATGTTTAAATATATTTTCGAAGTAAGAATACTATGTGGTTGTTTGATTATCTGCTTTTCTAGAGTTATGATATGATTACGAATGTCCCCCTCCAGTCTTAGAAATCAGGCATGTTCGTCAATGATGGAGGGGCCACTAATAAATTATAGGTGGACTCCTGTAAGGAGATAAAGAAAACCTAATTTTTAGTAGTGGCCCCGTAACCATTGACGCCTGGGGCCCTCCCGACCATGCCCTTCCCATTCGTTGATGTATTAAGGATTTTGGTTTACTTGATATGTCAGTGAAGGAATAATGACGCCTGAATCACTGTCTGGTCAAAGATCCACACAAGTACATCCACGATATGATGGAAAGCTTATTGGATAGTTATTCTTATTTTCTTTTTGTTTTTATTGTTTACTGAAGTTTTTTCGTAGTGAGAACCCAATTCATAATGACTGAAGCCATGAGTGAGGTCGCGTGCGCTCATGATGAAGGCTCCTCAGATTTTAAATGCTCTGCGCGGTAGATTCAAACTACGGCGAATTAGTGTTTGAAGAGGATGCCTTATGTAATAGGCATGTTCGTCAATGATTATGGGGCCACTACTTAATATTAGGTTTTCTTTATCTCCTTACAAGGAGTCAAACCTATAATAAACCCCATTAACTAGTGGATATATTCCTAAAAATATAACCAAACATAAATGAATTCTTGTACATTCGTAGAAGTACTGAACTCGTGTACTTATGCAGAAGTAATTACTTCAAAAGTAAAAGTCGTAGTTGCAACTACCGAGATTTCTCAAAAATCTATTGCTTCACAGCCAAAGCTACTTACAACAAGAATTGTTGTAACACTACTATTGGCCTTTAGCACAATTTCCTGCAATGAATACTACAGAGAAATTTTATAATACAATGCCTACAACCAGCATCACAGCTCGTATGTTCCGAACACATACTCCGGAGGGGTCTAGGGTGTCCTATGTCACACTGACTGCACCCTCCCCCCCCCCCCCTTTTTTCTTGAAATTAAACAAAACATGACTTAAAAGGGCCACCTAGACCCTCTGCCGTAAAGCTATACATGGCAAGGAAGGTTTGTCCAGAGCTACTGAAAGGTATCGAGGCAAAAACTCCTGATTAGAGGCCCACAACCGTGTGGACGTAATAACTTCCACCGAAAGATTATTAAGGAAACGTAAAGAGGCTGTCCCCTTGCGTAAATCGTGGGTCATACCCACAACGCCGGGATTCTTCTCTTTAAAGTCCTCGACCAAGAGAGAACCCAGTGTACGCTCCATCAAGCGTTCACCCGGACTTGCGACCCATAAAGCACCCTGGTGATTTAGAGGTGCCACTCTTAAATATTTGGTTAGAGCTTGCACTGGGCAAAAAAGATGGTGCACCTTTCCCCTGTTTAACGCCGGCACCGTGAACTCTGAAAACACGTGTTCACTGTGCTCAATCTCGGCTATGAATCCTGGGAAGGTGCAATGTGAATACACTCATGAAGCCTATCAAACCTGAGGCAATTAGGTGCGTTGCTCATCGCCGCCAGCTCAGATACTCTGTTCCCGGTAGCCAAAGCCATAAGGAATACTGCCCTTTTGTAAAATCTGCAGTCTTTGGTACATACGGGAACGAGAATAACGACGATGCTTTGTCCAGAGACCATGTAGGCCTGAGCTGACGGGGAGGTGGGCGGAGTTTAAAACCTGCCCACATAAATCACTTTCAGATAAATGTTTCTGCATGAACAGATAAATTAAATAATAAACAACCAACGCCACCGAGGGCACAGTTTGTTTTGTTCTAAGAATCCGAGACGTAAAAGCTTGCCAATGCGATTGAAACTGTCGCTTTGTAGACTGGGTATATTGATTCGTGAATATCTTGGACACGTCGCTACCATAAGGTGCTAGCCACTTGGCCTCCTGAATGTCCAAAATGAACAAGTCCGCGAGGTTTCTAGGTTGCCAATTGTGTTCTAAGTGGAACAACCCGACCAGGAGGGACACTGGGTGCGGGCACCACGTGTTCAAATGCTGGTACCACACTGCGCCGGCCACAGGGGCGCGATTAGCGAGACTACGCCTCGCTAATCCTGTAGTTTGTTGACTACGTGGCACATTAGAGACGCGTCTGGCGGCGGTAATAGATAAATGGAACTTAACCTGTTCTCGTCCGTCATCAGAGCGTCAGGTCCGCCCGCCGGCGTTATCGTCCGGCGGGTGAGGTACGACTGTGAGTATCGCCATACACCTTGGCTGTGGCTGTCCCTCGCTTGCGAGCACAGGAATACCCCCTGAATAGGAGCCCTCGTCCGAGTCCGGTAAAGGTTTATGATAATTAAAAGCTCCCATAGCTCATTAACACATTGAAAGCAGAGCTGGTGAGCAAAATCATAAAGTATACTAATTAATTTAATTTATATTTAATTGTATTAAAATAAATTACTATAAATAAACACAATATTATCATAATATAATCATAGAAAATATATATGTTATTATGATTCAGCTATTAAATTATTTCATTAACAAATAAAATAAGATAGGGCTACCTGAGCTTAACGGCGTTGAACATACAGCAATGAGAGGTTCAAGTGCCGACACGACAGAGACTGGGGGAAAACTACCCCGCCCCCGGGAACTACCTGGTCACCTGGTGCAACACCGGTACTCCGCCCTGGAAAGAGAAAGTTCCGGGGATTAATGCTCATAGGGTTACACCCAAAAAACGGTACAAAATATGTGCCTCAAAACCACCGGTCAACGAACCGTAGCACTCCACCACTACTTTTCGTTGTCCTTTAGTTTCATATTAAAGATTTCAGCATCTCTTTACCTGTCCAGAAGATTTAAGCATATCTTCTGAATCCTCATAAAGATGAAGCATATCTTTATTAAAGATGAAGTCTTTCAAGTATCCCTTTACACTTGAAACACTAGTAAGATTCCGGCATCTTTTTATCCCATAAAAAGTCTAAGCCTATCTTAATCTCTAATCTGGCTTCTCCCAGAAGCCCTCATAGATCGCCGTCTTGAAGGCCGTGATACCCTATTGTATCACTCAATTGTTTGGCAAATTATCGCGAATTGCAAATCAGTTAACATAACCACCCAAAGGTACAACCGCCGGGTTTTATATACAATGTCAAACCAATTGTACCTGCCCCAGACCTCTTTGTAAAAAGGTCGCCGGGAGGGAAAGACTAAACAACAAACGCCATTGTTTCAATGGCTTATTAAAGATTTCAGCATATCTTTTAATCTGTCCAAAAGAATTAAGCATAACTTCTTTATCCTCATAAAGATGAAGCATATCTTTATTAAAGATGAAGTTTTTCAAGTAAACCCTTTTACACTTGAAACACTAGTAAGATTCAGGCATCTTTTTATCCCATAAAAAGTCTAAGCCTATCTTAATCTCTAATCTGGCTTCTCCCCAGAAGCCCTCATAGATCGCCGTCTTGAAGGCCGTGATACCCTATTGTATCAATCAATTGTTTGGCAAATTATCTCGAATCGCAAATCCGTTAATATAACCACCCGAAGGTACAACCGCCGGGTTTTATATGCACTGTCAAACCAATTATACCTGCCCCAGACCTCTTTGTAAAAAGGTCGCCGGGATGGTAAAAACCAAACAAACAGACAGCATTGTTTCAATGGCTTTGAAAAGCAGAGAAAACCAAGTCCAACAGGTGTCAGCCGGATCACCTAGAAAACTGTGTGGAGCCCCCCTCGACGGGAATAACCCAGGAATCCTGATCCCAGGCTCGACCATAGAAAACGCAGTTTCTGATGAGCCCTCAAGCGACCAAACTCGTCGGGGTAACTTACCTATTTTAGCCATCCTGACTAAAACTCGGTAAACAAAAACGGTGTTCTCGGAGCAACGAGAAAAACGCCGGAAAGGTAACCCACACTAAACTATACATTACAGGAGGGCGTAATGCATAAAGCAATGAATAACACAGGAAGCCTGATCCCAGGCTCGACCACAGAAAACGCAGTTTCTTAAGAGCCCTCAAGCGACCAAACTCGTCGGGGTAACTTACCTATTTTGAGCCATCCTGACTAAAACTCGGTAAACAAAAACGGTGTTCTCGGAGCAACGAGAAAAAACGCCGGAAAGGTGACCCACACCAAACGAGACATTTTAACACATTTTATACAAAGGGTGTGCGCAAAAAATAGGGATACCTGAACAGGAGGGCGTAATGCATAAAGCAAAAACCGGGGCAAAGGTAGCCATGACAGAGACTGGTGGGATACTTACTCCAGGTTCTGCATAGACCCGCCGGGACCCAGCTCTGGAAAAAAAGAAAATTTCCAGGAATTAATGCTCATAAGGTTAACCCAAAACATGTTCGCACACAAGTGTTAAATAACCCGCCGGGTAACGAGACGTAATACTCAACGACGACAGCTCGCTACGCGGTGGGGTTTCCTAAGTAAAAGATTTCAGAATATCTTAATTTGTCCAAAAGATTTATGAATACCCTCTGACATAATATATAAAGACCAGCATGGCGTTTATAACTGATGAAGTCTTTCCGGTGGTGTTTGTTTCAAGATTCAATTTTGGAAAAAAAAAACTAAAAAAGACGCCGGCCCCCGAATTATCTCGTAGATAAAAAACTGGGAAGCCTGACAAATATACGAGATCTAACTTCTCCCGAAGTATCTTTTTAGATCGCCGTATGTTGAAGGCGGCCGATACAAAACGTATCCCTCAATTGTCTGGTTAACTAACTGAATCGTAAATTCGTTATTCCCATCCCTCCAAGGAGCCACCCGCCGGGTGTGAATATTAGTTTAAAAAACGTTAACCCCAATTGTGCCCTAAAGCGCCGTATGTTGAAGGAGGCGATACACAATGCATCCCTCAATTGTCTGGTCAACTAAACTGAATTTTGCAAATTCGGGCATCCCACCCTTCCAGGTTGCACCCGCTGGGTGATTTAAAGTTTAAAAGTTAACCCCAAATGTTCCTAACCCCACTTCTTTGCAAAAGATCGCCGGGGAGGAAATACAAAGATCGCGAATTGCAAATCAGTCAATATAACCACCCAAAGGTACAACCGCCGGGTTTTATATGCAATGTCAAACCAATTGTACCTGCCCCAGACCTCTTTGTAAAAAGGTCGCCGGGAGGGAAAGACTAAACAAACAAACGGCATTGTTTCAATGGCTTATTAAAGATTTCAGCATATCTTTCACCTGTCCAAAAGAATTAAGAATAACTTCTTAATCCTCATAAAGATGAAGCATATCTTTATTAAAGATGAAGTCTTTCAAGTATCCCTTTACACTTGAGACACTAGTAAGATTCAGGCATCTTTTTATCCCATAAAAAGTCTAAGACTATCTTAATCTCTAATCCGGCTTCTCCCAGAAGACCTCATAGATCGCCGTCTTGAAGGCCGTGATACCCTATTGTATCAATCAATTGTTTGGCAAATTATCTCGAATCGCAAATCCGTTAATATAACCACCCGAAGGTACAACCGCCGGGTTTTATATGCAATGTCAAACCAATTATACCTGCCCCAGACCTCTTTGTAAAAAGGTCGCCGGGAGGTAAAGACCAAACAAACAGACAGCATTGTTTCAATGGCTTTGAAAAGCAGAGAAAACCAAGTCCAACAGGTGTCAGCCTGATCACCTAGAAAACTGTGTGGAGCCCCCCTCGACGGGAATAAACCAGGAAGCCTGATCCCAGGCTCGACCATAGAAAACGCAGTTTCTGATGAGCCCTCAAGCGACCAAACTCGTCGGGGTAACTTACCTATTTTAGCCATCCTGACTAAAACTCGGTAAACAAAAACGGTGTTCTCGGAGCAACGAGAAAAACGCCGGAAAGGTAACCCCCACTAAACTATACATTACAGGAGGGCGTAATGCATAAAGCAATGAATAACACAGGAAGCCTGATCCCAGGCTCGACCACAGAAAACGCAGTTTCTTATGAGCCCTCAAGCGACCAAACTCGTCGGGGTAACTTACCTATTTTGAGCCATCCTGACTAAAACTCGGTAAACAAAAACGGTGTTCTCGGAGCAACGAGAAAAAACGCCGGAAAGGTAACCCACACCAAACGAGACATTTTAACACATTTTATACAAAGGGTGTGCGCAAAAATAGGGATACCTGAACAGGAGGGCGTAATGCATAAAGCAAAAATCGGGGCAAAGGTAGCCATGACAGAGACTGGTGGGATACTTACTCCAGGTTCTGCATAGACCTGCCGGGACCCAGCTCTGGAAAAAAAAAAAAATCCAGGAATTAATGCTCATAAGGTTAACCCAAACATGTTCGCACACAAGTGTTAAATAACCCGCCGGGTAACGAGACGTAATATTCAACGACTACAGCTCGCTACGCGGTGGGGTTTCCTAAGTAAAAGATTTCAGAATATCTTAATTTGTCCAAAAGATTTATGAATACCCTCTGACATAATATATAAAGACCAGCATGGGGTTTATAACTGATTAAGTCTTTCCGGTGGTGTTTGTTTCAAGATTCAATTTTGGAAAAAAAAAAATAAAAAAGACGCCGGCCCCCGAATTATCTCGTAGATAAAAAACTGGGAAGCCTGACAAATATACGAGATCTAACTTCTCCCGAAGTATCTTTTTAGATCGCCGTATGTTGAAGGCGGCGATACAAAACGTATCCCTCAATTGTCTGGTTAACTAACTGAATTGTAAATTCGTTATTCCCACCCTTCCAGGGAGCACCCGCCGGGTGTGAATATTAGTTTAAAAAACGTTAACCCCAATTGTGCCTTAAATTGCCGTATGTTGAAGGAGGCGATACACAATGCATCCCTCAATTGTCTGGTCAACTAAACTGAATTTTGCAAAATTCGGTCATCCCACCCTACCAGGTTGCACCCGCCGGGTGATTTAAAGTTTAAAAGTTAACCCCAATTGTTCCTAACCCCACATCTTTGTAAAAGATCGCCGGGGAGGAAATACAACAACAGCATAGTTTTATATTGGCTTTGCCAAACCGAAAAAACTACAAACAACACGTGTCCGTATGAACACTGTTAGATGGGTACAGCCAACCCGCCGGGAATCAGAAGGAGCCTGAAAACAGGCACCCCAGAGACACAGTCCTGGGGAGCCACAGACACCCACTCGCCGGGGAAACAAGCCTGTTTTTAAACCACGCGTGGCCAAAACTCGGCAACCAGCCGGGTTTTTTCATGGTGTAACCGAGAAAAACCCGCCGGAAATAACCCACCCCGTCCAGATACCATCTGAACGCAACACAGGACCGAGGCGTAGCCAAAACACAACTAACGCCGGGCCCAACATAGTTCGTGGAATTAGCCAATACACAACTAACCCAGGACACATAAATAGTCCGTGGAATTAGCCAATACACAACTAAACCAGGACACACATTACACAGTAGTACATCATTTTAGAAAATAAATCAATAACACTTGTATATGTGGTAAAGCTACGAGAGGCTGGCTAGGCCTAGGCAGACGGATAACATTAACAAGTCGGAATATAAACAAAAAGATCTGAATTATATCACAACAGGAACCACCGCCAACACACCACTGTAGCAAATACTTCCGGCAAAGGGAAGAACTGACTCGGGACCCAGAAAAAACTTCACTAAGTGAAGAAAAATACGCTGGGAACGTCAGCAAAAATACGCTACCTCATCAGAAAGATAAAAGGAAGCAATAACGCGTAATGAAAGCCGCCTGCATCACAAAGCTAGCTAACTGTGAAAAAGTTCACCTGTCCACAACCGGACCACGAGGGTACATCCGAAATAGATGCCCCAAACACACGACCCAAAATACACTGCACTGCGGGCAACCAGCCCAGGACACTCCTGCTACGCATATCCTAACCTTACTCGATACATCCCGGAGTAAACAAATGAGAAAAAACTCACTAGGGACGCAGCAAATGCGGAACCAGCGGAGCGTGGAGAGACACGTCCGGGCCGGCTGACCACAGAGCAGAGAAGGAAGAATGACGCCTGAATCAGCGTCTGGTCAAAGATCCACACAAGTACATCCACGATATGATGGAAACCTTATTGGATAGTTATTCTTATTTTCTTTTTATTTTTTATTTTTTACGAAGTTTTTTCGTAGTGAGAACCCAATTCATAATGACTGAAGCCATGAGTGAGGTCACGTGCGCTCATGATGAAGGCTCCTCAGATTTTAAATGCTCTGCGCGGTAGATTCAAACTACGGCGGATTAGTGTTTGAAGAGGATGCCTTATGTAATAGGCATGTTCGTCAATGATGGAGGGGCCACTAATAAATACTTGTCAGTTGCTCTAGACAAACCTTCCTTACCATGTATAGTTTTAAGGCAGAGGGTCTAGGTGGCCCTTCAGTCACTTTTGTTTACTTTCAAGGGGAAAAGGAGGGGGGGGGGGGGGGTGCAGTCAGTGTAACATAGGACACCCTAGACCCCGCCGGAATGTAAGAGCTGTGAGACAAATTATGGATAATGTGATATGAAAATTTCTCTGTTCTATTCAGGGCGAGAAATTGTGCTAGTACAATGTTAGTACAAACAACAGTGTTGTTATAGTAGTTTTAGCTGGGAAAGCAATTTAGTTTAAACAGTGGAGATCGTTTGTAAAACATTTCCACGAATATTATGGGGTTTATTATGTGCACATGTAAACTTATAACTTGTTATTTTTGTCACCACTCGTTGAGTGGGGTGCCTTTGTAACTACAGATCTGTTCACAGAATCTTCAGAGTTACCCTTTTTTGTCAAGCAGGCTTCTTTGAAGCACGCACCTGCTTGAACCCCTTTTTTGTATATATATGGGCTGCGCCTTGTTTAAATATATTTTCGAAGTAAGAATACTATGTGGTTGTTTGATTATCTGCTTTTCTAGAGTTATATGATTACGAATGTCCCCCTCCAGTCTTAGAAATCAAGCATGTTCGTCAATGATGGAGGGGCCACTAATAAATTATAGGTTTGACTCCTGTAAGGAGATAAAGAAAATCTAATATTTAGTAGTGGCCCCGTAATCATTGACGACTGGGGCCCTCCCGACCATCCCCTTCCCATTCGTTGATGTATTAAGGATTTTGGTTTACTTGATATGTCAGTGAAGGAAGAATGACACCTGAATCAGCGTCTGGTCAAAGATCCACACAAGTACATCCACGATATGATGGAAAGCTTATTGGATAGTTATTCTTATTTTCTTTTTCTTTTTATTGTTTACGAAGTTTTTTCGTAGTGAGAACCCAATTCATAATGACTGAAGCCATGAGTGAGGTCGCGTGCGCTCATGATGAAGGCTCCTCAGATTTTAAATGCTCTGCGCGGTAGATTCAAACTACGGCGGATTAGTGTTTGAAGAGGATGCCTTATGTAATAGGCATGTTCGTCAATGATTACGGGGCCACTACTAAATATTAGGTTTTCTTTATCTCCTTACAGGAGTCAAACCTATATTAGTTACAAGAGTTAATTGTTTGCCTACATGAAGGAAGCAAAATTATCAATTTGGTTGCAGTTTTCTTCAGTCATGTGGGGTTCCAGTGTATAGACTACTAAGTACCGGTATAACAAATTTCACATTCTACTGACATGCATTTAACTTTTATCTAAAACCTTAGTTAAAGTTTGTTTGGTTAACATTTATGAATATCTTGTTAAGTTTATTTTTCCATACAAATGTAACAAATACCCGGTAACATGAAAATTATCCATTATGGATTAGGCTAACTAAAGCTATCAGTGTTAGGCTATGTATCCAATTTATTTATGATGTTCATACTGAAACATTAATGATGAGATTAATATATTTTCTTATTTTACTGAGTGAGGAGTGCTTTTATAAAACAAATATTCTTAACTTTATGAATTTGTTCTTACTCAATATGTTTTTAAATTTGTAAGGTATAATTAGTTGGATATATTCACATACAAAACAATAATCACTTTTATTTGCTTCATGTTTACAACCTTTGAAACTAAGATATCATTACCATGAGTTAATTAGTAAATAGAGGTATTATTTAAAATACAAAATAGGCAATTATAATTATTGTCCTTGAAAATTAAGAAAATTCCAACATCTAGAATGGGCCTCAGATTACATCTAAAGTAGCAATACATCATGGGTGGCTTAACCTCTCGGCTGCGCATGGGGGGTATCAGACACCACACGCCTGTGTGCACGTATTTGAGCTGTTCCCATCACTAACATCGTTATTTTACCATAAATATCGTTAATACTTATTCATATGCGCCTATTTTACCATTAATATGAAGATATTAACCAGTTACAACAATAAAACAAGTGGAAACAGTGTTTGGCTGGTCAAAATCGCGAAATGAAAGCGAGAGTGTGTGTGAGTGAGTGTGAGCCAACCTTCCACTCACGAAGCTTTGAGAGACACTGGAGGTACCTCTCAAGTCTCAATTCTCTTCCTGACTTCTCCCCTAATTCCCATGCTTGGTAACACTGATGACAACGCCCTGCTAGCAACTCGCTAATGTTAGCACGAAAATAGACCACAGAATAAGGGAATAACAGGGAAAATAGGTATTAATTGAAGGAGGGGGGGGGGGGAAGTGGGGAAGGAGGGGATGTGGAGGAGTGATATTTGGCATGGCCCAGGGGCAAAAAAAAAAAAAAATAAGGGTTCATTTTTTTTTTGGGTTTTAAATGGATTTTTTTAGGCCCAGCATCTTAAGAGTCTTCCCGCAGTCGCCCGGGGAAACTCTTAAGAGTCTTCCTGCAGCTCTTGGGTTAATGGCTAATTGGCTTTATTGAGCTTATGCAATAGATGCCCTCGTACACATAAATCGAATTCTGTCCATGGGAGGGGGGCCCCCATATTATGCCCAGCACCGGGGCCCCACGCTGCCTCTCCCTGGCCCTGTCTACACGAGTCGCATTACCATCGTTCAGAAGACAGAGGTTAGATTGAAGTAAAACATTAGCTATATGTTCTCCTCGACCATCGGTCCTCATGCTATAGTCAGGTACAGTACGTGCCCCAAATTTTGAATGGTATTCATAGCCCGCCCCCACACACACACACTAGTGTTTATAGATTATTGGATAATGGGTAAACACTCAAATGAGATTATCCTAGGTATATAAAAAAGTGGTTTCATTGACCAAGACAACCTATACCTAAATATGCAAACAAAAACAATAGCAATATTTGGGAGTGAGTTAAATTATCTCCACTTCATTTTTCAGTACTGTAGGCCTAAGCGTTTGTTTACCTCAAAGGAAAGCAGAAGCGAGAACCATGCGAGAGTCAGCACTCCATCATTTCTTGGCTTAATTGCCATATTTGTGCTTTAACTTTTTATAGTGGTGATGACAATGATCCATGGAGGATGCCGAGACACTAGTGCCCTCACCCTCAGTGTCTGCGTCAGAAGTTGACTGTGAAGAGGATGAACTGGGTGGGTGGAGTGCGGCGTCGTGTGTTGCAGCGGGAGGAAGAGCAGCGTCGGCAGCAACTGTACTTTGCTCACCATGCTTCTACTGCATCACGCCGTACTAGGTCGAATATCTTTAATTAATATATATTTTTGGTAGTAGGCTATAGGCTACTGCACTGCAGCACCTATAGGCCTAGCCTAAGCTGTGTTAGCTGGCTTAGCCTATTCCCTGTGAAAAGCTAACGATAACTATTTATAAGTCGCCACCTTATTATAAATGGTAAACCTGACTTTTTGGATCGACAGCGATTTCAGTAGGCTAAGTTTTATTTTGATTTTTGTATTTTTTCCTTCAGATATAGTGTTGTTTTATACTGAAGAGGAGCGGAAATGAGTATTTACCCATTATCCAACAATCTAAGAACATGCCTCTAGCCTATTAGGCTAGACTTTTTTTTTTTTTTTTTTTTTTTTTAATGTTCTAGGCTATTAGCCTAACCTAACAACCTTACCTAACCTAACCTAGTATATGGGTGGGGGCTGCCGCCCCCACACCCCCGCTGATTAGGTTACTTTTTTTTTTTTTTTTTTTTTTTTTTTTTGTGCCATTAGCCTAACAACCCGTGGAGCCCCGGCTAGTTTTGTAATGTTTGCGCACCAGAACCCGGCCGGTTTTCAAAAAATGATTTTATTCCAGAAACAATAGCGAATGGGTTAGGAATGAAGGAAAAACCACGAAAAACCGCTCAAAAAGCTTAAAAAATGGTCCTACAGAGCCCCCGAAAACGGATTTTACAAGAGTAAAAAATTGAAGGCAATTATCCCAAAAAAACAGGTTATTGCGCGCTCGCGCGCACGCACGTTGACTTTGAGAGTTTTCAACCATCGGCACGGTTGCGTGGGATACGTACACAGTTCCCATACAAATCTGAGCCCTCTTGAGCGGCTACACCTGAGGTTACGGTCGGCGCAATTAGGGTGACGCGTCAGGCGCATCTCTGGGGCTGTGCGTTACATACATCGCCGACGCGTCAGACGCGTCGCTGGGGCTGTACGGGTTAACAACCTTACCTAACCTAACCTAGTATATGTGTGGGGGCTGCCGCCCCCACACCCCCGCTGGTTGGGTACTGGCTGAAAACTTATTGTTTTACAGTAGCCTAGGCCTAGGCTATACATGTATTTTAGCATTTTCTTTTTTTCTCCCTTGTAATACATTTCCGCTCTTAATGCCATATATAGCAATGCTGTATATGCTCTACCAGACCTATTAGGCCTAAACAGATCGATGGGCTAACTGTCGGTCCAAAACATCAGTATAACCTTATAAATAATTTATTAAGAACAATGCAGGTCTATCGGACAATATGTATTTTAGGTCAATCATCAATATAAAGTTTAGGCTATGTAGCCTAGCCTAATTGAATTGCTAAAAAATTATTTCTTCTGATTTGCTTTATCTAGTTTAGCCTAGGCCTAGCCTAGAGTTGTGTAAGTCACAGTAGGCTAAGTGTGTTTTGATATGTGATAATAGTAGGAAATGCAGGTTCAATCTTATTTTAATACCACGATTTGTTTTATATAGCCTAGGCCTATTTGAAGATAAATATGGAATCTATATGTTCTAAAGATCATATGAAATTTGTTTTAACCCTCGGCAAAACCTGATAAAAAAATATGGTAACATCCTGTGTAGTGGGAGGAACTGTTTTCAGATGCCTATTTACTAAGAATCATTGAACAATATCTTTAACCTTAGAACCTAACCAAAACCTAACCTAATATTAGTGGACTATTTATGAATCTAAAATGTTAAAATATATTGTAACATTACCAAATTATTGAGATGCCACAGGCCGTAGCTCGATTGGTAGAGCGTTCGCCTGCTAACCGTGAGATTGACGGTTCGAGCCTCGGGTCAGCCAGTGAGTTATTGGCAGATGTCAGTGCTGTTGGTGAACAGTGCGGTCTAGCAATCTGTGGCAACTATTCACTAAGTCCCTGATTCATCAGGGCACCCACCCTAGCCTTGCTATTCAGCAGGGAGTGTATGGTGGTAAAAACTGCATCATCATCGTCATGTAAGTACAGTTCCTCCCACTACACAGGATTATACCAAAAATATGGTAGCCTACTAAAATTTATTTTTCGTAACAAGGTTGTCAATACGGTACTTCCAGTTATCGACAGCTCTAAAGATCATATGAAAATGTGTTTTAGGCTAACCCTCGCCCTCAGAAAAACCTAATATAAAGTACAGTATGCTACTAAAAATTTAATTTTCTTAACAAGGTTGTCAATACGGTACTTTCCTGTTATCAACGTAGCCTACAATCAAAGCTGAAGATTGCTGAGTAAACACCGTAGACTTCATCGACTTTTCCTTCGCCTTCGTATAATCGACAGCCAAATTCTGTTTTTTTTTACCAAGGGATTAGGAAAAAACACTCAGAAAATTTGTGGTATTTAAATAAAAAAATCCGAAATGCATACCCGGTATACAGTATAGCCTACCCATTAACCCGTCAAGTGCAGGGACACTTATGAGTTTTACTTGGCCACTGCGGGAAGACTCTTATGATCCTAGGCCTAAAAAAACACACATTTAAAACACCCCAGTAGCAATTTTTTTTTTTTGTGTTTTTTTTTTTTTTTTTTTTTTTTTTTTGTTGGCCCCTTGGCCATGCCAAATATCACTCCTCCACATCCCCTCCTCCCCCCCCCCCCCCCACTTCAATTATCACCTATTTTCTCTGTTATTCACTTATTCTTAGGTATATTTTCGTGCTAACAATAGCGAGTTGCTAGCAGGGCGTGGTCATATGTGTTACCAAGCGTGAGAAAGAGCAAGAGATAAGGAGAGAGCCGTCAGTGTCTCTCCAGGCATCGTGAGGGATGGATGTAGGCCAGGCTGGCTCACACTTGATGAACTCTTGCTCTCATTTCGTGATTTTGACCAGCCAAACACTGTTTCCACTTGTTTTATTGTTGTAACATGTTAATATCTTCATATTAAACGTAAAATAGGCGCATATGGATAAGTATTAATGATATTTATGGTAAGATAACGATTTTAGTGATGGAAACAGTGAAATAGGTCCGCACCAGGACATGGTGTTCACTACATACGGTGCGCACTTCTTAGGTTAAACAACAATCTAAATACACGCCCCCCACTAGTGAAAAATAACTAGGCTATAGGCCTACTGTATTTGGCCATAGCTATTTGCCGTGGGATGCAAAATATGTTGAGGGGGGGCCCCCCCCCAGGACTTATTGAAATCCTCATAGGCTATATTTAAACAGTAGGGGGCAAAAACCTCGATAAATCTACAGTTCTACTACCCCTATTTTTACGCTATTCTGTTGGTACTAATGGGTTAATATTATTAGTAGTAGACTTAGTATGGTTTGATGATGCGCGGAAATGTATATTTGACATGAAATAGATACATTGAAGTATTACAAACCTTCGCGAACCCATAAACAGGGAACGTGAGCTGGGTTTAGACCGTCGCGCACCCATAAACAGGGAACATGAGCTGGGTTTAGACCGGTCGCGAGACAGGTTAGTTTTCGGTTAGGTTAGGTTAGGTTAGGCTAATGTTAAAAATACTAAAATGTGACGGTCCTCGGTATTAAACAACACTGTATATCAAATAAAAAATAGAAAACAACAACAAATTACCTGAAAAACTCGTATCTGGTTGGTGATAAATTTTTATCAAAATACGTTTTTTTCCAGTTTCCGCGTCTGCTGAACCATCCAAAAACACGCTAAAAGGCGTGTTTTCAAGGGGGGAGGTGGTGGGGGGTAGTGGGGGAGGGGTAGTATAACTGTAGATTTACCAAAACCTCATTTTCTCCAACGCCAGTCGCCGAGGCTGCACTCGCGGCGGATGTAAACAAACCCACCCGCCTCTTGCGAGGTATGCGATATAGCCTACAGTAGAAGATTTTTTTTTTTTTTTTTCAGGATGAGTAATACAATTTTACGGGCATTTAGACACATATAGGAATGAAATACATGGTATAAGATACCTAGCCTAGTACCCAACCAGCGGGGGTGTGGGGGCGGCAGCCCCCACCCATAATACTAGGATAGGTTAGGTAAGGTTGTTAGGTTAGGCTAATGTCTTCAAATCAGAGCCCTCCCCACTATCGGAGAGAGTGTCTCAACATCGATCGAAAATGGGGAAAATAGGTTTTTCCGAGATTTCTAATTAATTACAAACACTATAGGCCTATATTGATGCAAATGAACACAAAACAATTAAAAAAACACTCGGAAAATTTGTGGTATTAAAATAAAAAAAATCCGAAATGCATAGCCATATACAGTAGGTCTACAGTATACCTATTAAACAACAATCTAAAAACACCCCCCCCCACTAGCGAAAAATAACTGTATTTGGCCGTAACCGTTTGCCGTGGGATACAAAATATGTTGAGGGGGGAGCAATCGGTTTCGGCTGGGATTTTGATGTGAGAATTGAGGCTTTTGGCGCGAGAATTGAAACGGGGAATATTTGGTGTGTGGTGCGAGAATTGAATCAACGAAGACCGGTGTAGCAAAGATGGGGGCTCCACTGTATAGGAATGAAATACTGTAGCCTACATAGTATAAGATACCTATAGGCCACGATAAAATTTATGTCTGAATTTATTTACATAAACTTTATATTGTCCGTATTTTAGGTCACGTATGTGATATAGGCCTAATTATCTATTTGTTTTTCATAGCTTTGTCTTACTGTATTAGTAACCGCAATACAGTATATGTTTTTACCGCTGCAAATTATATTGTTTTGCCTTAGACTTGACTTAAAATGGCGGCCATCTTGGATCATCTGAGAACTAGCCTAATGGTCAATATTAACGAGACGCACCACAGCTTTTTTTTTTTTTTTTTTTTTTTTTTTTTGCGGGGGGGGGGGGTTTGTTATTGTTATGGTTTAGCCTAGGCAATAAGCTTTCTATAATAAAATTATTTCATGGAAATTATTATGTATCCCTTATCCAATTAGGCCTATCTAAAAAAAAAAGTCCCCTGATAATGGGAAGGGCTATGAAGAATAGGAAAATTGAGGGGTATAAAGCGAATATATTGCATTTATAAATAAAAGTTGGCTCGGGATTGTGCATTTTCGAGACCCATAAAACCCGAGCCAACTTTTGACGAAAATTGGCTCGGATTTCACGGGGTGGAGCCTATACAGTATTATAAAAATAGTCAACTCTGAGGAGACATTAGCCTAACCTAAAAACCTTACCTAACCTATCCTACAGTGCATTCATTCGACATATATCGACAGCCTCCGCCCGCTTCCACCAGCGCCGTAGACGAAGTAGAGCTTATCATACCGCAATCTCGGACAAGTCGCTTGTCACCTTACCACGGAGCTGATAAGAGCTCCAAGTAAAATTAATTATAGGATGTAAGAGCGCTTTAATACATGCATATTTGCAGTTATTCTTTACTATACAATATTACCATATACCATTGTACAGAAAAGTAAACTCCATTACCATTGTTACCTCATCTACTTGGGCAGAGCAGAGGTAGACATTTTTAAGCTAGGCTTAGCGAGCGACTGCGTTTGGGTGTATAGGGTACGGTACCGTAATGCCTCCCCCCTCCCTTGTCTGTGTACCTCAGTCTCCCTCCCTCCCTCTCTCTCTCATAGTGTGAAGTGATCAAGTTGTCAATTGATCCAAGTATGGGTGAAAGCCGTTGCTGGTAAACTGGTGAATGAAAGACTCCTTCAATCTTCCTGCCTTGAGTTCTGATCTTGTTAATCAATGGCTGTGAAACTTGTGTTGCCTCAGAGGTTTTCTTCACCATCACATCAACTGGCTCAGTTTTCTCCTTATCAAAATACTGTACTTGAATACATTTAATACAATATTCCTGGCTTGACTGACAAGTCGGGGAGAACCAGCAGGTCTGCCAGGGGTATGGGCAGGAGACGCCATCTTCCCCCTTCAGAAGACGGGAGGGAACTGAACTGACGTTTGAATGACAGCGCATTGACAGAAGACACCAGCGTTGCCAGTGTAGCTACCTTACCGCTAGATCTAAAAGTATTTACTTGAACAAGGGAATGGAGCTGTTAAAGACAGGCTCCAGTCTTAACATTTCTTTCTCACTCGTTGATGTAGAAAGGTAGATGGCTTTGTAGGCCATTTTTAATAATTTAAATTGATAAATAAATATTGACTTGATCTAGCGGCAATATTTTACACCTAGCAATAAGAATGCTGGCTATACTCCGAATCTTTTAGCACATGTTATCAATATTGGAGTAATATTCTAGCAATATTAGGTAGGCATTTACTAGTTTGTATTCTTCTAGTTACTTCTGCAAACAGATTAAATAATATTTTTGTGCTGATTTGGTAACCCTGTTGGACACCTCGCACCTCGCACAGTCATGCCAGCCGTATGATAACGGTTGGGGAAGTGGGCGGGGCCTGTCGATATATGTCGAATGAATGCACTCTAGTATTGTGGGTGGGGGCTGCTGCCCCCACACCCCCTCTGGTTGGGTAAAACTGCTAACGGTAGAAATCCAGTTGGGGTGGAGTGAGTAATAGCCTATGTTAAAAAAGTCAAGTCAACTTTGAGAAGACATTAGCCTAACCTAACAACCTTACCTAACCTATCCTAGTATTATGGGTGGGGGCTGCTGCCCCCACACCCCCGCTGATTGGGGTAACAGTACAAATAACACAGTATTATGGGACATCCCTTACTCTGGCAACAAGTGGCAGCGAGAGGGCCGAAAAATAACATGAGTTCAGCGGCGGATGTAAGTTAACCCGGGAACGGCAAGAACACTCTTAAGAGGTTTTGGTGGGCAAAGGCGATGATCCTCTTAAGAGGTAAGGCCTAAAAAGAGCCTTTTAAAAGGCCCCAGTAGCACTTGAAATAAAGGAATAGTTCATTAAGTGAGATAATTCCACTCCATACCTTCTATCACTCCTCCTCATGTGTCAAAACCCCCTCCTTCCCCCCCCTACCCCTTCAATTATCACCTATTTTTCCTCTTATTCCCTTGTTTATCGGTTTATTTACCTCGCCAATATCTCCTATCCGGTTCTAAGGCGTGGTGCTAGGCCTAGCTACTGCGTGGTGTGAGAGAGAAATGTGAGAGAGAGCTCAGTCTGCCTCTAGGCTTGGAAGAGTGAGGATATACGTCGCGTCCGCCTGACATTTCATGACTGAACGGTCGGCAATAATTTGCGATTTTCACCCCCAAAACACTATTCCCACTTGTTTTATTGTTGTTACATGTTACTATCTTCATATTAAACGTAAAATAGGCGCATATGAATAAGTAATAACGATATTTATCATAAAATTACGCTTTTAGGCGGGAATGAAGCCTAATATGGCCGCCCACTAGTACACTACTGTAGTACTACACACAGCTCGCCTTTTAAAGGTTAAAATAAGAAATACAGAAATCATATTTATTACTCATTAATTTCCGGAAGTTTAAACCTGTGCGAAAAATTCTTAATCTTTGTTACTTTGCCTTCACTTATTAAGATTGCGCTGCTAGCTGTGGTGCGGCTCGTAAATATTGTCCGAACTAATATTTTTCACTTTTTCACATTAATTTTAGTATAATACAAAATTCAAATACTGTACATGACCTAAAATTCATAGGCCTGTTGACCCGATATTAATGGAAATAACTCAAAGTCCAATCACTCTCAGAGCTCCTTCGAACATCCTCACTGTTTACAAACGTCTTCATTTTGGAGTAGGCTATAATCGATATTTACCCCCTGCTGGCAACATAGATGATGATTTCAATAAATCATGGGGTGGGGGGGGGGGGGGGGAGGGGGAGCAAAGCCCCCATCAACCCATCTTGTATCCCATATTAGAAATATAACTAAATTTACCATGAAAACACTAATTTCTCAAAACCTGGAGGAAAAAACATGAAAAATAAGGGTGCAAGCCTTTTCACCACTAATTTTGGTAAATTTTTAACGTGTGACAGCCAAGAGTTTTAGAATTTATTTTTGTATTTATTCATTTTATTTTTTATTTGATGTAGAGTGTTGTTTTATAGCAAGGACTGCAGGAAATGAGTATTTACCCATTATCTTGCAACAAACTAAAAACGGCCCCCGCTAGGGGGGGAGGGCTATAAAGATAAGGGAAAATGCGGGGTTAAGGAGGATAAAAAGGGGAAAAAAGCTGGTCAATACAAAGTTTATTTAGCCTAATTAAATTTCTAAAAAAAAAAATGCACATTTATATCAATTTTAGAGGATTTTAAGGGTGTTTTGATGTGTGATAATAGTAGGAAATACCTATTTACCCATTATCCAACAGTCTAAAAACAAGACCCCTACTAGTGGGAAGGGCTATGAATACCATCCCCTGACGACCCCACAAAATTATTGGACCTCGGCCTGATACTCTTTCTATTAATTTCTGCAACATTCGCAGACTTTCCTCTAACTTTCACTCTGTTGAACACCATCTCTCCTCCTGCAAACCTGATCTTCTCTTCCTCACCGAAACTCAGGTGTCTGTAGCAACATCCAGCAGCCCCTTCTCTGTATCCTCCTACTTTCTCTATCCTAGTTTCAAAGCCAAAGGCGGATGTTGTGCATTTGTGCACAAGAAACTCACTTGCTCTCGTGTTCCCGATTTCGACTCCTCTGAATTCTCAACTTTATGGCTCAAACTTTCCTGTCATTCTCTTATTAAATATTTCTGTACTGTCTATCTTTCCCCTAACTCTACCAACTTTCCCAAATGCTTTGACTATCTAAACTCTACAGTGGAACACATTCTATCCATTTCTCCTTTCTCAGAAATCTCCATCTTAGGAGATTTCAACGTTCACCACCGCCAATGGCTCTCCTCTCACACTACTGACCCATCTGGTCAAGCCTACATTTTTTCTATCCTAAATCACCTAGAGCAGTTAGTTCAGCAACCCACCCGTATCCCGGATCGCCTCGGAGATCGGCCCAACATTCTTGACTTGTTTCTAACTTCTAACCCTTCTTCTTATGTGGTGGGCTGACCCTTTGTCAGAGTGAGGGTTGGTGTCCTCTACTTCCCATAGCCCCTTCTATCTTTTTCTCCTTCTGCATCTCTAATTTTTTCAAATGGCGTAGGGATGCGGCGACCCCAACGCCCGCCACTTTCTGGTGCAGGTAGCCTCCTCTGTGGTGGAGGGGTGAGAAATTTCCACCACCGCTTTTCTCCGGCGAGACGTAGAAGTCGGCTAAAGGGGATCGGGGGCGGGGGGCCTGGTATCCTTCTCCCCTTAAATAAATCTACCAAAAAAACGAGACAGAGATAGGGGCGAGGGAACGCGTTCGTGGTCCCGGACCCTAAGAATAGGAGCTTTGAATGTGCGTGGATGTAGTACGAATGAGAAGCGAGAGGATATTGGAAGGTTATTTGAAAGAAGGATGTATGATGTCCTTGCACTGAATGAAACAAAGATGAAAGGAGAGGGAGAAGTGGATTTTGGAAACGTGATAGGTAGAAAGTCTGGAGTAGACGAGGGAGTCAGGGGGAAAGAAGGAGTGGCTATTATTGTGAAGGAGGAGTTGAGAGAGTTTATAAAAGAGTGGAAAGAGGTGTCATCAAGGCTAATGTGGGTGAGAATGCGGTTTAAGGGTGAAAGGTGGGTTTTTGTAAGTGCGTATGGACCAGGAAGTGAAAGAGAGTTAGACGAGGTAGAGGGTTTCTGGGAGGATTTGAGAGATTGTCTACAAGGGTTTGATGACAATGAAAATTTTATAGTTTTAGGGGACCTAAATGCTAGGGTAGGAAATGAGCCTGTTGAGGGAGTCATCGGTAGTTTTGGTGTGGATGGTGTAAACGAGAGTGGAGAAAGACTGAAAAATGTATGTGAAGAGTGTAGATTGAGTGTAGGTAATACGTTCTTCAAAAAAAGGCGTATACACAAGTACACCTGGCATAGACTTGTGAGGGGAGAGATTGTAGAGAGGGCATTGATGGATTATGTGCTGGTGACAAGGGAAAGATTGTGTAGACTGCTGGATGTGAATGTGATGAGAGGTGAGGCGGAGGGTATGTCAGATCATTACCTGGTGGAGGGAAAGCTAAGAGTTACAGGAGAATAAGAGACAAGCGTGAAGTAAGAGAGGTAATAAAAGTTAGTGAGTTAGAGAAGAGTGAAAAAGAGAGGGAGTACAAGGAAAGACTAAATGAAAAGTGGATGGAAGTGAGAGAGATGGAAGAGAGAGAAGTAGAGGTTGAATGGCAACAGTTTAAGGAATGAGTGAAAGCAAGTGCAGAGGTAGTATGCGGCAAAAGGAAAGTAGGAGGCAGAGGTATCAGGAAGGGAAGCGAGTGGTGGAATGATACGGTGAGAAAGGCAGTTGAGGAGAAGAGACAGTGTTTTGAGAGGGTTTTACAGGATGGTAGTGTTGAGGTATGGGAGAGGTACAAGGAGAAAAGGAGAGAGGCAAAACGGAAAATTAGAGAAGCGAAAAAAGATGCAAACGAAAGGTGGGGCCAAAGGCTGAGTGAGAATTTTGAAGAACGAAAGAAGATGTTCTGGAAGGAGGTAAATAAAGTAAGGAAAGGAGGACAAAAGAGGGAAGAGTCAGTGAAAGATGAAAATGGAGAATTACTAGTGGAACCAGTTGAAGTGAGGAAAAGATATGCAGAGTATTTTGAATCTTTGTTAAATACAAGAGATGGAAGAGAAGCAGTGATTGAAGCAGAGGTGGATGGAGATAGGTTACCCAGGCCACCCAGGTGGCAGGGAATGAATGAAAGGATTGAGGAAAATGAGGTGAAAGAAGCAGTGAAACAAATGAGAGCGGGAAAAGCAGAAGGTTTGGATGGTATTGCTGTGGAGTGTATAAAGAAGGGTGGAGATGTGATAATAGATTGGTTGGTGAGACTTTTCAATGTGTGCTTTGTTGTGTCAATGGTACCAATAGACTGGAAGAGTGCATGTATTGTGCCGTTGTACAAGGGGAAGGGAGATCGGCAGGAGTGTTCAAGTTATAGAGGTATTAGTTTATTGTCAGTGGTTGGAAAGCTGTATGGCAGGGTGTTGATAGAGAGGATAATAAAGTGTACGGAAGTTGCAATAGGAGAAGAACAGTGCGGTTTTAGGAGGGGAAGAGGGTGCGTGGATCAGATGTTTGCAGTAAGACAGTTATGCGAGAAGTATTTAGAGAAGCATAAGGAGATATTTTGGGCTTTTATGGACTTGGATAAAGCGTATGATCGTGTGGACCGTGAAGCAATGTGGAAGGTGTTAAGGATTTATGAAATAGGAGGAAATTTGTTAGAAGCAGTTAAGAGTTTTTATGAAGGGAGCAGAGCATGTGTGAGAGTAGGAAATGGTGAGTTGAGTGAATGGTTTGAGGTAAAGGTAGGTTTGCGACAGGGTTGTGTAATGTCACCATGGCTGTTTAATATGTTTATGGATGGTGTGGTGAGGGAGGTGAAAAGGAGGACTATGGGAAGAGGATTGGGTTTAGTAGGAAAGAATGGTAGAGATTGGGAGTTGAATCAGTTGCTGTTCGCTGATGACACAGCATTGGTGGCGGATTCTGATGAGAAACTGCAGCGGGTAGTCAAAGAGTTTGGTGTGGTTTGTGGAAGGAGGAAACTGAAGGTGAACGTCAATAAAAGTAAAGTAATGGTGTGTAATAGGGGAGAGCATAGGGTGAATCTAGATGTGAGGCTGGATGGGGAAATATTGGAACAAGTAGAGTGTTTTAAATATCTAGGAGGAACGATAAGCAGGAGTGGAGGTATGGAAGTGGAGGTAAAACAGAGAGTGTGTGAAGGAAGGGAGGTTTTTGGAGCAATGGGAAGTATGTGGAAGACGAGAAATCTCGGAGTGAAAGTAAAAAGTGCACTGTATCAAGGAATTGTTGTGCCAACAGTGATGTATGGGGCTGAAACATGGGCTCTGAAGAAAAAGGAGAAAAGAGGGCTGGATGTGATGGAGATGAGCTGCTTGAGGAGTATGTGTGGAGTTACTCGTAGAGACAGATTGAGGAATGAAGAGATACGTAGGAGAGTGGGGCAGCAGGAACATTTGTCAGCCAGAGTGGACAGAAGGGTGCTGAGCTGGTATGGTCATGTTGAACGAATGGGAGATGAAAGGCTTACAAAGAGAATATGTGAGTCAGGTACAAGGGGAGATAGAAGGGCAGGAAGACCCCCATTGAGATGGAGAGACTGTGTAAGAAAGGCTTTGGATGATAGAGGAATGACTATAGATCAGGCAGGGGAAGTGGTGGTGGACAGGAGTGACTGGAGAATGCTTGTGAATAGTTGAGTGAACACATGGTCATTTGGAGTAAGGGGTCGGGCGCAAGTTCGACTAGATAATAGTCCATCAGGCGCCTGGCCCGGGGGGACGATTAATATGAAGGGTGTGCCTGGAAGTGTGGTGGGAGGGCTTGTGGCTTTGGCTCCGCTGCATGTCTGCCTGCCGAGATCGGAACCTCTCCGGGTGGTCAGGGGCCGGGGGAGTGCTGGAGAGACCTTAGTAACCCTGGTCTCTGGGTCTTCTCCTGGGTGACCTGGATGTGTGTGAGTTTGTGTTTTTTATCTGTGTTTATTTTTTTGTTTTATGTTGTTTTTGTGTTTTTCCTGTTCTTGCTCTGTCTTGAGTCGGCTACCCCCAAAATGGGGATTGGGCCTGAGCATATAGATAGATAGATAGAACCCTTCTTCTTATACTGTCGATCTTTTCTCCCCTTTGGGCTCCTCTGACCATAAGCTTATCTCTGTCACCTGTCCTATCTCTCCAGTACGGCCACCCGATCCTCCTAGCCGGCGGCGCTTGTGGCACTTTGGCGCTGCCGACTGGGAGGCTCTCCGGCAGTACTTCTTTGATTTCCCATGGAATGATTTCTGCTTCCGTGACCGGGGACCCTCGGAGAGTGCTGAACGCATTACCGAGGTAATCCTATCGGGCATGGAAGCATACATTCCATTCTCTTTCTCTCAGACCAATGCTAAAAAATCTTGGTTTACTCACGCCTGTTCTACTGCTGTCCGAAATAAGGAGGAAGCATTCAAACGGTACCGACGCTTTAAAACTCAAGACTCTCATTCTTCCTATGCTTCTGCCCGGAATCAAGCCAAATCTGTTCTTCGACTTGCCAAGCACTCTTTCATCAATAATAAATGCACTGAACTATCCAACTCTAGCTCTTCCCAAGCTTTCTGGCATCTAGCCAAAAACCTCTCCAACAATTTCTCTTTCCCTCCCCTTTCCCACTCTGATGGCACAACCATCCCTTCTTCCTCTGACAATGCTAAACTCTTCGCTCAAACTTTTGCTAGAAACTCCACCTTGGATGATTCTGGTGCTATTCCTCCCTCTTCACCCTCCTCTCTCTTACTTATGCCTAATATCCTAATCACTTCTAAAGATGTACTTTCTACCCTCTCTGGGCTTAATACTAAGAAGGCGTACGGTCCGGACGGTGTTCCTCCTGTTGTACTCAAAAACTGTGCTTCCTTGCTGACTCCCTGCCTAGGCAAACTCTTTCGTCTCTGTCTATCCTCTAACGTCTTCCCTTCATGCTGGAAGTTTGCTCTCATTCAACCTGTCCCAAAGAAGGGTGACCGCTCTCAACCCTCCAACTATCGTCCAATTGCTCTCATCTCTTGTATCTGTAAAGTTTTTTAAACTATTCTTGCTTCAAAATTTCTTAAGCATTTTTCTTCTCATAATCTGCTCTCAGATCGCCAGTATGGTTTCCTTAAGGGTCGCTCTACTGGTGATCTTCTTTCTTATCTTACTAACTCTTGGTCATCCTCCTTTCGGGACTTCGGTGAGACTTTTTCTATTGCACTAGACATATTGAAAGCCTTCGATAGAGTCTGGCACAAATCTTTAATTTCTAAACTACCCTCCTTTGGTTTCTATCCCTCCATCTGTGCCTTTGTCTCTAATTTCCTTGCCGTTCCATAGCTGCGGTTGTGGACGGCTATCGCTCACTTCCTCACCCTATAAATTCTGGTGTTCCTCAGGGCTCTGTCCTATCTCCTATTCTCTTTCTAATTTTTATAAATGATCTTCTCAACTGTACCTCAATTCCCATCCATTCATACGCAGACGACTCAACCTTACACTACTCCATTAGTTTTTCAGAACGCCCAAGCCAGCAATTCCTCAACGACAAACGGAATTCAGCCATAGAACACTTAAATTCTGATCTAACTAGTACTATCTCCAATTGGGGCAGAGAAAACCTTGTTACCTTTAATGCTTCCAAAACCCAATTTCTCCATCTATCTACCCGTCGGGAACTCCCAGCGGACTATCCCTTACTCTTCAACAATACAAAAATCAATCCTTCATCTTCTCTCAATATTCTTGGTGTCTCTTTTTCTTCTGCTCTCAATTGGAAGGACCATATTACCAGTCTTGCTAAGGCAGCCTCCCAGAAGCTGGATGTGCTCAACCGCCTTAGGGGGTTCTTTACCCCTGTACAGCTTCTTGCTCTGTACAGGGCAAAGTTGAAAAGAAGGCCTTTCGTATCATTAACTCCCGTCCACTCACCAACTCTCTGTAATCTCTCTCTCTCTGCCGCAATGTTGCATCTCTCTCGCTATTCTATCTATAATAATCAGTGTTCCTCAGAGCTTTCCCAGCGTATACCACCTCCTTTACGTAGGGCACGTGGTACCCGCCTTGCAACACAATCCCACCCCTACTCTGTGCAACTCTCTAACCCAACCCCGAAAGGAGTTGAAATAGGGGAGCTATCCCCCCGCCAAAGGCGGCTTTCTAGGGCCTTTCCTAGCTGATGCTGAGAGGATTGGGTTCTAGTCATGTGGTGATGGGCTGGTCTATCCGAGTGAGAACTGAGCGATCTCTGCCATACCCATAGCTTACTCTGACTGTTCCTTTTACTTATATATCTTCTAGATCTCAAGTGGCGGCGTCTTTTCCGTGGATTGACCTCCCTACTGCCAACCTAGAAGTTGGCAGATTGGGAGCCAAAGCGTCACATTTTTCCCTTGCCCCTCAACTTTCCCTTCATAATTGCTGAGGGGCACAGGGCCTTGGGTGGGGCTTTGGTTTCCCGGGCGTTTCCGCACCTTCCTCAGCTCCCTGCCTTGGAGTGGCTTCGGTCACCCGGGCTTTGTTAGTGGTAAGTAGGGAGGATTTTGTGGGGGCGCTCGTTTATGGCCTTGGCCTTGCTCGAGACCTTGGGGCTGTTCGGCCAGACAGCCTGGGGAACAACAACAACAACAACAACAACTCTAACCTAAGAATGAAACATTACTCTCAAACTTTCTTCTATTCAACAGCTGAGCTCTGGAACTCTCCCAGAATCAGTCTTTCCCTCTTCCTATGACTTAAATTGCTTCAAACTCTTGTGTGTCCAGGCATTTTGGCTCGAACGTCCCTTGATTTTGGCCCCGTCACTCTTTCAACTATGGGGGAGGCACTCGCTATAGGCAGTTCTGCCTTTTGCCTCCCTCACTCACATAGGGAAAACAAAACAAAAATCTGTATTTGGCCATAGCCGTTTACCGTGGGACACATAAGAAGTTGAGGGGGGGGTAAGCACCTCTCACCCCCCTAGGACTTTTGAAATCCTCATATATTTCAGCAGTAGGGGGCACAAACCTCATTTTCCCTAATCGACCTCATTGTTGGATAATGGGTAAATACTCACTTCCGACAGTCCTTGGATAATAGGTCAATACTCACTTCCAATAGAGCCCCGGCGCTCGAGTGGAGAGCACGCTCACGTGTGAATCTGCTTGACCTGGGTTCGATCTCAGCCAAGGCGGACATTTAGTGGGTGTGGTAGTACGTCCTAGCATGTTTCACATGCTCGCACCCAGTCGGGGGACACCTCGATGACATATACATATAATGATGCACATAACAAAGCCACTCCAACAGCTTCCTCTCTCTCCAACACCCCTTCTCCACTCTCTACACTTCAGAAAATAGGAAAAGTAGAAAGTAGCTACGAGGTGCCTTTGTAAAGGCTTTATCCCTCAATACCTTCACCTGACCTGACCTAGTCCTCGATATATTAATCCACTGGATATGAAAAAAAATCACATACACACACAAAGAATCGAAAGACGTATGACAGTCATCCAACTGATAACGCGAGTCACCGAGGCTACACTCGTGGCAGATGTAAACAAACCCACCCGCCTCATGCGAGGTAGGCGATAGAGGATTTACATATTTTCCAGGATCAGTAATACATTTTTACGCGTATTTAGACACATATAGGGATGAAGTGCATGGTATAAGAAAGCTATAGACCACGATAAAATCGATGGCTGAATTTAATTACATAACCTTTATATTGTTCAAAAAAACTCCACAGTACAGTAGGCCTATTTGGGCCATAACCGTTTGCCGTGGGATACATAATAAGTTGAGGGGGGAGGGGGGGAAGCCTCCCCTCACCCCCCAGGACTTATTGAAATTCTCATATATTTTAACGTTATGGGGCAAAAAAATCAATTTCCCTAACTCACCCTATTGTTGGATATAATGGGTAAATAATCACCTCTCACAGTCCTTGGATAATAGGTAAATTCTCACTTCCGATAGTCCTTGATATATGAATCCACTGGATGTGAACAAAAATCACATTCACACACACAAAATCGAAGGATGTGTGAGACCATCTGACAGAAGATGCCATGGCTAACTAAGCTGGCAACCGTCTCAGGCCTCCCTCTCCAAAAAAAGGCATTATGGGAAAATGCGCAGCTGCGCATAACAGGTGATTGGTTATATGGATGTGACGTCATCCAGGAAAATCCACTACCATTGGTTGATCATTTGATATCACTTTCGCAAACAGTAGACAGGGAATGTGAAGGAGATGCTGTCATATCTGTTTATAGGGAGAGTACTTTTATCGAAATATAGGTCCCTTATAATACATTTGCGACGGTACGACCATGTAAAGCAATGTAATATATATGACAATTCAGTAGGTAATACAAAAATTTATGGTTCTCACGGATGTCAGGAAGCAAAAACCCAAATTTTTTCTCAATATTTGAAAGCTATTATAGAACAAAAATGGGTATTACTGATCATTTGGACCGAGTGTAGCCCATCGATCTTTTTAGGCCTAATAGGTATATATGTCATTACGAGCTGAAATGTATTATAAGGGATAATAATAATAATAATAATAATAATAATAATAATAATAATAATAATAATATTTATTCAGTTAGCAATTTACAGAGTTGGTACCACATAGTACAGTATGTTACAAATATGACATGTACCAGCTCTGCATAATTCCAACTAAGGATAGCCCAATAAGGCCGTTAGGCGTATTTCCATTGGGGTCCTTGTGAGATTAGGTTAGCTGGGGAAAAGGGGAGGATAAAAGAAATAAATACTTTAGAGAAAGTATTTCTAGGGGGTTATTTTAAGATACCTTACATCCTATGGTAAATATCAGTAATCCGTAATCAGTAATAATTTCAGTTTGGTTTGCCTATCTTTTATGTCGTATTTAGTAGTAGACATAAGCTTGGTGCTCCCTTCTCGCAGCTGTCCGGTTTAGGTGTTCCTTCAGGCTACGTCTGAAGGAATACAGTGTTCTCTTTTCACGGACTGACTGGGGTAGGTCGTTCCAGTCTTTGATGGCAGTGAAGAAGAATGTTTGCTTACCCTGTCCTTGGATTCTCGGGACCTTAAAATTAAACATCCTGTTTCTTGTATTATGTCCACTCCTCTCATTTGCTTTAACAAAATCACTCTTAAGATACTTTGGAGCTCTGTCATAGAAAATTTTGAAGGCATTAGTGAGCCTGATTTGTTTGGCCCTGTCAGAGACATTGAGCATACCTAGTGACTGAAGTTGTTCCTGGCCAACATGTGATCTGGGTCCTAGGTTCAGCATGAACCTAACCATTTTATTTTGAGTGACCTGAAGTTTGTGCTGTGCTGATTTAGATGATGCAGAGTACCAGGATGACACAGAATAGTCAAAATGACATTGAACAAGCGCTTGGCAAAGGGTCTTTTTGGTCGCCGCTGGCAAGCATCCCACCTGTCTATACAGGTATTTTATACGTGCTCTACACTTACACAGGATAGATTCCAAAATTGTTTCACCTGACAAACTCGAGTCAAGTTTTAGTCCGAGATATTTAACTTCTGACACTGTTGTTATAGGAATATCATTACAGTTGACCGAGAAGCCCACAATGTCTTTCAGTTTGCGTTTTGTCCCACATAAGATGGCTTCCGTCTTGCCCAGGTGAAGAGATAGTCTATTGTCCACTAGCCATTCACTACATGATTCTAGTTCTTTGGAAAGTGAAGCAGCAATACTTATTGGGTTTTTTCCTGAAACCAGAAGCACGCTGTTGTCAGCATACAGTAATAATTTACACGAGACGCTCAGTTCCATGTCGTTCACATACCTGTATATATATATAATGCAATAATAATAGTCTTCCTAGAAACGGCCCCACCACCATCTTTGCTACACTCGGAGTCGTATGTCTAGACACTGTCTACTGACATGAAGTGACGTGAAATAATCAACCAATAGCATTGGAATTCCTTGGATGACGTCACACCCATTTAGCCAATCACTTGTCACGTGCAGCTGCGCATATCCCATAATGCAATATATTGGAGAGGAAGGTGAGGGTAGCTGACTAGTGACTAGTCTGCCGACAATGGCGTCTTCAGCTGGATGACTCATACGTCTTTTGATATTTTGTGTGTGTAGGCTACGTGATTTTCGTTCATATCCAGTGGATTTATATATCGAGGACTATCGGAAGTGAGTATTTACCCATTATCCAAGGACCGTCGGAAGTGAGTATTTACTCATTATCCAACAAGAGGGTCAGTTAGGGAAAATGAGGATTTTTCCCCCTGCTGGCCACATAGATGAGGATTTCAATAAGTCCTGGGGGGGGGGGGGGCGGGGGGGTTACTGTAGGAATAGATTTTTACACCATAGGGTACCCGAAAGAGGATTTATGGAACTCCGATCCTACTTTCAATCATCTTGACAAATTTACCAACACACCTAAACTTCATTTGATGCAAAAATTTGCCCTGGGCGGGAGTTGAACCTGGGACCCTTGGGCTACGAGGCAGTCACTCTTCCAGTTAGACCAATAGAGATATCTCACTTGGCCTGGTCGGCTCAAGTATATTTCCGCATCTTGTTCAGTTTAGGCTAACTTATTCTGTATCCCACGGCAAATGGTTATGGCCAAATACTGTATAGCTTATTTTTCGCATTTTATCCTCTTTAACCCCTCATTTTCCCTGATATTCATAGCCCTCCCTACTAGTGAGGGGCATGCTTTTAGATTATTGGATAATGGGTAAAATACTCATTTCAGTTTCTCTTCAATATAAGAGAACACTGTATCTGAAAGAAAAACGCAATCAAATACTTACTGAAATCACTGTCGGTCCAAAAAGTCAGGTTTACCCAAGGATGTTGCAAAGATCATATTACAAAAAATTCAACCACCGGAAATGCATTAATAATTGTACAGTAAACCCTCTCTACGTCGGACCTCTTAAGGTCGGAAACCCGTACTTGCCGGATTGGCATCGGCCTGTCGGACAAGTCCTCCCAGTTGCCAGACTTTTCCGAGATTATTCCGACAGTCTCTAACAGTGTCGGACGACGCTCTAAGTTTTTGGAAAACTAAGGGCAGATGTCCGTCATAACCCCGACGAAGTGCGACCTGAGGTTGAGGGTAACTGGTCCCACCCTGGCGGGGGCGAGAAGGTGAAGGAAGGGAAGGGCGAGACAGAGCCCAGGCTCGGACCTTACCCTTCCAACCTCACCCCCAGAAGCACTGCGACGAAGCCCATCAGAGCAGTTGGACTGCGCAGACCCCGCAAACGATGCGGCACGACGTTGCGCGTTATAAGCAGGTTCCGCCGACAGGAAGGCGTACTGCTCCCAGGCCAGTGTTATTCACTAATTTTTTCAAGAGAGCCAAAAGTACAGGACATATTCGGAGTGAGAGCCGCATAAGCCATAAGGCAAATAAGACAAGGATAAGCAGAAAATAAATATATATATAGGAACTAAATTACATATTTTTGTGAGTTTCCATAGCCACAGATTTATAGAACAAGACTAGTAACAATTATTATATTGAATTTTTTTTGTAATAATAAATTATATTGAAATTCTCTCTCCTCTCTTGCGAGCCGCCACTCAGGTCATTGCGAGCTGCCACTGGCTCGCGAGCCGCACGATGAAGACCACTGTCCCAGGCACTCTGAGCAAACAACCCCGTCGTATACAGCTCAGAGTACAGCAGTCCCCGACGCATATCCAACGGGGCTTTGCTGCAGAACGTGGACCTGACGGTGTGGCGATGGCGATCATCCTTGAACAGCACCGCCTTCAGCTCGGATACTTAGGTCACAGCGATCTGAAGGTGGATCCGCCGCACATGGTCCATATCCTCGCGAAGGTCTCCTGGGGCCATCGCCTCGATAAGATGAAAGTGGTGAACTGAGGTCTGCAGCTGGCCAACGACAGAGGTCATCATGTTCACCACCCGCTGTCGCAAGGAAAAACCCTTGTCGATAGCCGCCTTATCGGGGAGAGTGAAAAAGGGATGAGAGACAGCGCAGATCTCGAGCTTAGGGATGCAGATCCAAGACCAGAATTTACTATCCAGACTGCCGACAGAGGCTAGAGGAGGAAAGAGGAAGGAAGAGTCAGGTGAAGGAAGAGAGACAGCTTTGTCAGCGGGCCGGATAGTAAATTCTAGGGCTTCGTCAAACCAGGCCTCCAAAGGGAGCGGGTTATCAAGCTCGGCAGTAATAGCAGGCTTACCCCCTTCGCTCAGACCTGTCCCCAAGGAGGACAGTCCCGACAAGACAGAGAGGGACTGAACATCCTTTAGGATGTCCTGGCGGCTGAAGTCCGACCCGAGCTTGATCCTAGGGGCAGACGGGGGCTTGGGCTTCACTGAAAAGAACCGGATGTACGATCAGCTCGGGTAGGCCTTCACCTTCACCCGACATTATCTCCGATAGCCATGAACTGCATCTTCTCATTTACATTCACCGACCAGCCAGAAGGAAGAGGCCTCTCACCAGCCGGGAGGTCAACAGCACGCCCTGGGTGGGAGGCCTGCACCGACTTCCAGACGACCAAGGAACCATAGAGAATTGGCATGTTCCGCGACGGAGCCTTGGCTTTCTGGATGGTGGACATGCGCGGACCCTGCCCTAGCAAGTATAGAACCCTGCACAGGAGAGTGCGAGGGCTACGTACGGAGCCAGGGCAAGAGGAAGAACAACCCTTGTCGTCGAAGGTCCAGCCAGGACATCCTCGGCAGCGGTGGCTTCCGAACGAGAAGAGGGTAGGAGGGCGGCGGAGGAGGATGATGAGCAGCCAAGCGACGGGAGCGACGGGCTGTTTGCCGGTGACGAGGGGATGAACGACGTGGAGAGCCTACCCTGCGGCAGGACCAAGACCTCGGAGCGTGGAGAGGGCGGAAGGTGGTGGTGCCCCCACCAGAGGTATCCGGCCTAGGAGCGTGGAGAGGGCGGAAGGTGGTGGTGCCCTCTCCAGAGGTACCAGGTCGAGGAGCATGGCGAGCAGTGGTGGGCGCGCTCCGCGCTCCTCAGACATAAGGTAATGCGGCAGCGCTCACGCGCTCCTTTGGTCAGCCGACCCGATGCACTTCCCGCTCTGCGCTCCGCGCTCCCAAAAATACTGTAGGTATATAATAAAAAAAAGTAAAAAACAGCTTCTAGAAGTTATTTAATTATTTACCTAAATTAATACAATCCTTTGTCTTTCACTTCATTAAATTCAAAAAATTCAAAAAATAAAAAAAAATCAAGTCATGGTGTCTTTCTGAAGTTTAAGTTTCTCACTTTCTCAGTTTCTGTAATTCTTTATGTCATATCAATGATATGATTGATATCATTGTGACATTGTGACTGTCCATTGATATCTATGATATGACATAAAGAATTACAGAAACTGTCCAAACTGAGAAACTTAAACAGTTAAACTTATCAAGCTAACAAGCCTAATAATACAATAACAACATGATTAGTTGATTACATGATTAAACGATTAATAATTTAATATCATAATATGATATGATTGATATGATGATATCATTAATAATTTATTAAAATAGGCCCCTTCGTAAGCCGTAACTTGCCCGTAAGGTTTACTTAGCGTTAGCAAAAGCCAAAAAAAAGTCAGTAACAAGTTAACAACTGTAACACTGTCAGTCTGTCACTATCATAGTATCACTGTATCACAGTTCACTAACACCGTGAGTAACACCGTACGATGACTGTACACGATAATGACGTTCTTGAACCTGTTGTTGACAGGAAAAATCGCTTCCGGAGCGCCAGAAAGGAGCGCAAAATTCAAGCTGCGCTCCCCGCCTGCACTTCGAGTTCAGATTTTAGCCGCTCCTCGCTCCGCGCTCCTCTATATTGGTAGTGCGCACCGGATCGCAGAGCGCCAAATCGGCGCGCCCGCGCCCACCACTGATGGCGAGGGCGGGCGGTGGAGGTGCCTGGCCGGGGGGATGCATTTAGCCTGTGCGGAGAGCGGGAGCGACGATCCGGGCGATCTCCCATGCGCCGCATAACCCTAGCCTGAGTCACAGGTGACAAGGCTTGGAGAGGGGCCTGCCCAGGTGTACGGGCGGCCGACGGGAGGTTTTGGAAGGTTTTGTAAAAGACCTTTAGTGGGAATCATAAGTCCTCCATGTAGACTCCGTCCATGAACGGTTTAGGAAATCTGTGAGCTCCCGTCCGTGGACTGGGAGCCACCGTGCCTTAAGAACGTCCACGATGCGAATGCCAACGAGGTCCTGAGGTTGCCAACCTGGGCCAAGTGGAAGCTTGAGACAGGCAGGGGGACCATTGCTTTAACTGGGTGTACCAAGCCTGTGTCAGCCACAGGGGCGCGATCAACCAGACCCTGCCGCGGTGCTGCCTCAGCCTCATGAGTACCTTGCACATCAATAGTGCATCTGGTGGCGGAAATATGTATATCGACTGCAACCTGTTCCAATCTTCCGTGAAAGCGTCCGGACCCCCCGCCGGAGTGCGAGTCTGGAGGGATAGGTACTTAGGCAACTTGTTCATCTCTGACGAGGCGAACAAGTCTATCTCCGGAATGCCCCAAGAAGCTGTCAGGTAGTCATATAAATTTTGTTTCAGTGTCCACTCTACTAGAACGGTCTGTCCTCTCGACAGAGCATCCGCCCAGAGATTGGCAGTCCGGGGCAGGTAGGAAGCGTGCCATTCCGCTAAGAAGAACAACTTCTCTGTGATCCCCAACAGAGTCTTTGACCTGGAGGACCTCTGCTTGTGGATACAATGGACCGCTGTCTGATTGTCCATCCTGAAAGCCAATGACTTGCCCTGAAGGGCCAGCGCGAGATCCCTCAGGAAAAACAACGGAACCAACAGTTCGAGAGCATTGAAGTGTAGGTGTGTGTGCCCTGACCACCTGCCCTGATGTTGATGCCCCATGTTTGATTGATAGCCCCAACCCACCTCACTCGACGCATTTGTGTCCACCCAGATCGTCGGCGGTGGGGCAGTTTAGGGCACGGCTGCTGAGAGCGTGCCCCGAGCGACCCAGTGTCCCAAGTGGGGGTGTATAGCGCGCGGGACCAGCCACAGCCGATCCGGGGGGTGGGGGGGGGACAATGGAAAAGCCTTGTTGCCCAGCAGAATTAGGTGGCGTAACCTGAGCCTCCCTAAGTGAACTGTCAGTGCAGCCCAATTCAGTGAACCCACCGAGTCCCAGATCTGCCTCGTGAGGGAGACTGAGTGCAACACTGCGAAGAGCCTCCTGCGAAGTTTTGCAGCATTGACCTGACTCTGGGTCACAGTAGCTCTGTTCAAGTCCCAGTCGAGGCCTACCCAGGTCACTACGCATGACGATGTCAAACGCGACTTGGGAACCTTGAACCCTAGGTGTATTATGTGTTGTACGACTGTGAGTGTATCCTATGCGCACTGTGCTTGGGTGTCGGAGACTATCAGCCAATCGTTCAGGAAAAAGAGGATCTGGATACCGTCTTGCAGGAGAGGATCCAGAGCCTGCTTCACCAGCTTTGTGAAGACCCACGGCGCGATGTTGAGACTAAAGGGAAGTCTGTCGAACATGAACACACGCTCGTATGACATAACGGCCAAGAAGCGCTGGAACCGAGGATGGATTGGAATGCACCAATACGCATTCTTTAGATCCAGCGACACCACCCACAACAGAGGCCGCAGCCCCAGTCGTACCTGGTGTACCGTCAGCATCCGAAACTGTGTGTTCACGATGTACCCGTTGAGGGCCAACAGATCTATCACTGGCAGCATCGCGTCGCAGTCCTTCGGTACCAGGAATACATGAGAGAGGAAAACCCTGTGGTTGGGTTTCACCTCCGTAACAATCCCCTGCTCGTGCATTGACGCGATCACGTTGGCCACCTCCTGAGAGACCGGCCAGCAACGGGGACAAGAGCTGAGTGGAGGCCTGGACTTCCATCTCCAGGTTAAAAACCCCTCCTGGGAACCTTTCGCCTTCACGTCCCTCGCGGCCAGCGACGGGCGCAAGGGCAAAAACATCCAGTGGGAGCTCCCTCGATGAGTTGAGCGACCTTGTCGGCGAGGCGAGAAGGAGAGAGAGGAGCTGATTTTTTTTTTTTTTTTTTTTTTTTTTTTTCCATGTGATTGAGAGAGGGAAAAGGAAGAACTGCCTATAGCGAGTGCCTCCCCCATAGTTGAAAGAGTGACGGCAAAAATCAAGGGACGTTAGAGCCAAAATGCCTGGACACACGGAATTTGAAGCAATTTAAGTCATAGGAAGAGGGAAAGACTGATTCTGGGAGAGTGTTCCAGAGCTCAGCTGTTGAATAGAAGAAAGTTTGAGAGTAACATTTCACTCTTGGGTTGGAGAGTTGCACAGAGTAGGGGTGGGATTGAGTTGCAAGACGGGTACCACGTGCCCTACATAAAGGGGGTGGTATACACTGGGAAAGCTCTGAGGAACACTGATTATTATAGTAGCGATTGAATAGCGAGAGAGATGCAACATTGCGGCGGAGAGAGAGAGATTGCAGAGAGTTGGTGAGTGGACGGGAGTTAATGATACGAAAGGCCTTCCTTTCAACTTTGTCTAGGAGAGCGGTGTGAGAGGAACCTTCCCACACATGTAAACAATACTCAATACAAGGACGCACTATGCCCCTGTACAGAGCAAGAAGCTGTGCAGGAGAAAAGAACCCCCTAAGGCGGTTGAGCACACCCAGCATCTGGGAGGCTGCCTTAGCAAGACTGGTAATATGGTCCTTCCAACTGAGAGAGGAAGAAAGAGACACACCAAGAATATTGAGATTTTTTTTTTTTGTTTTTTTTTTTTTTTCTATGTGATTGAGGGAGGCAAAAGGCATAACTGCCTATAGCGAGTGCCTCCCCCATAGTTGAAAGAGTGACAGGGCCAAAATCAAGGGACGTTCGAGTCAAAATGCCTGGACACACGGAGTTTGAAGCAATTTAAGTCATAGGAAGAGGGAAAGACTGATTCTGGGAGAGAGTTCCAGAGCTCAGATGTTGAGTAGAAGAAAGTTTGAGAGTAACGTTTCACTCTTGGGTTGGAGAGTTGCACAGAGTAGGGGTGGGATTGAGTTGCAAGACGGGTACCACGTGTCCTACGTAAAGGAGGTGGTATGCACTGGGATAGCTCTGAGGAACACTGATTATTATAGTAGCGATAGAATAGCGAGAGAGATGCAACATTGCGGCGGAGAGAGAGAGATTGCAGAGAGTTGGTGAGTGGACGGGAGTTAATGATACGAAAGGCCTTCCTTTCAACTTTGTCTAGGAGAGCGGTGTGAGAGGAACCTCCCCACACATGTGAACAATACTCAATACAAGGGCGCACTATGCCCCTGTACAGAGCAAGAAGCTGTGCAGGGGAAAAGAACCCCCTAAGGCGGTTGAGCACACCCAGCTTCTGGGAGGCTGCCTTAGCAAGACTGGTAATATGGTCCTTCCAAATGAGAGCAGAAGAAAAAGATACACCAAGAATATTGAGAGAAGATGAAGGGTTGATTTTTGTATTGTTGAAGAATAAGGGATAGTCCGCTGGGAGATCCTGACGGGTAGATAGATGGAGAAATTGGGTTTTGGAAGCATTAAAGTTAACAAGGTTTTCTCTGCCCCAATCTGGAGAGCCTACAGTGTTTTTTATGTGGAGGCCCCTCCGGAACGGCCCTGGGGGCCCTGAGCGCCACGAGCACCTCCTCTACTTCCCCCACCTCGACGAAAAGTCCGCGTCACCCTACCCCATGTCCGGCGAGAGTCCGACCCCGACGAAGTGCGACCTGAGATTAAGGACTAACTGGTCCCACCGTGGCGGGGGCGAGAAAGCGAAGGACGGGAAGAGCGAGACGGAGACCAGGCTCGGACCTTACCCTTCCCCTTCCTACGGCTCTTCCTGCCAACCCCACCCCCAGAAGCACTGCGACGAAGCCTGTCAGAGCAGTTGGACTGCGCAGTTCCCGCAAGCGACGCGGCACGACATTGCGCATTGTAAGCAGGGTCCGCCGACAGGAAGGTGTACTGCTCCCAAGCACTCTGAGCAAACAACTCCATTGTATACAGCTCAGAGTACAGCAGTCCCACTCCTTGACGTATATCCAACGGGGCTTTGCTGAAGAACGTGGACCTGACGGTGTGGCGATGGTGAGCAGCCTCGAACAGCACCGCCTTCAGCTCGGATACTTAAGTCACAGCGATCTGCAGGTGGATCCGCCGCACGTGGTCCATATCCTCGCGAAGGTCTCCTGGGGCCATCGCCTCGATAAGATGGAAGTGGTGAACTGAGGTCTGCAGCTGGCCAACGACAGAAGTCATCATGTTCACCACCCGCTGTTGCTAGGAAAAACCCTTGTCGATAGCCGCCTTATCGGGGAGAGTGAAAAAGGGATGAGAGACAGCTCAGATCTCAAGCTTGGGGGCGCTGATCCAAAACCAGAACTTGCTATCCAGACCGACGACAGACACTAGAGGAGGAAAGAGTCAGGTGGAGGAAGGGAGATAGCTTTGTCGACTGGCCGGGTAGTAAATTCTAGGGCTTCGTCAAACCAAGCCGCCATAGGAAGCGGGTTATCGAGCTCGGCAGTAATAGCAGGCTTACCGCCTTCGCTCAGACCTGCCCCAAAGGAGGACAGTCCCGACAAGACAGAGAGAGACTGAACATCCTGTAGGATGTCCTGGCGGCCGAAGTCCGACCCGAGCTTGGTCCTAGGGGCAGATGGAGGCTTGGGCTTCACTGAGAAGAACCGGATGTACGATCTGCTCGGGTAGGCCTTCACCTTCACGTCTGCAACCCGACCATCATCTCTGATCGCCCTGAACTGCATCTTCTCATTTACATTTACTGACCAGCCAGAAGAAAGAGGCCTCTCACCAGCCGGGAGGTCAACAGCACGCCCTGGGTGGGAGGCCTGCACCGACTTCCAGATGACCAAGGAACCATAGAGAGGTGGCATGTTCCGCAACGGAGCCTTGGCTTTCTGGATGGGGGACATGCGCAGACCCTGCCCTAGCAAGTCTAGAACCCTGCACGGGAGAGTGCAGGTGCTACGTCCGGAGCCAGGGCAAGAGGAAGAACCCCCCCTTGTCGTCGCGGGTCCAGATAGGACATCCTTGGCAGCGATGGCCCCGGATGAGAAGAGGGTGCAGAGGTCGGCGGAGGAGGACGACGAGCAGCCAGGCGAGGGGACCGACGGGCTGTAGGCCGGTGACGAGTGAATGAATGACGTGGAGAGCCTGCCCTGCGGTAGGACCAAGACCTCGGAGCGTGGAGAGAGCGGAAGATGGTGGTGCCCCCACCAGAGGTACCCGGCCTAAGAGCGTGGAGAGGGCGGAAGGTGGTGGTGCCCTTTCCAGAGGTACCAGGTCGAGGAGCATGGCGAGGGCGGGCGGTGGAGGCGCCTGGCCGGGGGGATGCAATTAGCCTGTGCGGAGAGCGAGAGCGACGATCCGGGCAATCTCCCCTGCGGTGCGTATCCCTAGCCTGAGCCACAGGTGACAAGGCTTGGGGAGGGGCCCGCCCAGGTGTACGGGAGGCCGACGGGAGGGGGAGACCCGGTTAGTAAGCATGTATAAAAACAAGCTGGCATGCAAACTCAGAGTCTGTACTCACCAAAACAGGTAGCACAGAAAGGCAGGAACGGCGGAGGGCAGGCCAAGCACGAAGAACACAACCTGCAAAGATGGAGAAAGGTGTGAGACACCAAATTCTACATCCATAATGCAGGGTCTATATCACAGTACTGTAATTCAGTGAAAACCAAGATGAAGAAAGGTGTGAGACACCAAACTCTACATCCATCATACAGGGTTTAAATTACTGTAATTCAGTGAAAAAACAATCGATAGATGAAGAGAAGACAACAGGGGGCTTCGTGAAGAAGGCCGCAAATAGCGGTTGAATGACAGCAGTGGCTAGCAGTTAGCGAGCTAAATGAGCAAATAGTGGAGCCGAGTCTACCACAGTCACCGAGTCAGCTCGCAAGTAGCGGGTGTGGCAAAGCTTGTTCATGTGCCCACAAGCTGCTGCAGTGTCTTCCAAGAAACAACACCCACTGAATCCGGGCCTAGGTAGTTGGGCAGCAAGGAAGACACACCAGGGGAGAGCAGGGTCATCCCCCAGGAACCAGCCACCCCACAAAGAGCGCGGGCATAGCTCAGAAAGAGACAAAGTAGCGGGGAGGGTGGCTGCACTACAGGGAAACCAGGGAGGCGTCCCGCAAAGTGCGGAAAAAGCAGATGAAAACCCACTAAGATCGTTCACAGCAACTCCGCTAACGGGGTGAGGGAGAGTCTGCTAACTTCGAGCAATTATCCGCTATCTAGCGGAGACACCTGGACAACACTGCAGGTGACGCCGACCCCTCTTGCCAGTAGCCAAACTAAGTCCAGAGGCGGGGTGAAGGTGAAGAGTCCAGTCAAACCCCAATGAGAGGAGAGTTGGAGAAGCACGAGATCAAGGTAGGTGAAAGGACATATGGTGGTGAAATGTAATAGGGTAAAAACAAACCAGCAAATGACCACTGGCGAGAAAAAGGGGGCACAAAGCCGTTTTGAGTGAAAGAGTCGGCGGCGAAAATCCCTTGTGTGAGAGAATCACACATTGCCAGGCCCCTGAGCCACTTTTGAGGATTAAAGGGGCGATTAGGGAAAAAACGCCAATGGTAAACTGACTGACATTAACACCCCAATGCAAACAGTGCCGCCAAAGGCGATTTCTGAATTTTACCCCAAAACGAAACACCTAGGCTATGAAAAATATGAATAACTCATCAGGGCATAGCCTAGACCAATATGAGAAAACAAACTACAGTAGGCTACCAATAAGCTAAAACCATGCCCAGAACTAACGGAAAAGAAAATATGAAAAGAGAAAAAATACGAAAATAGCAAGGAAAGTTAGGCTCACCCCAAGACACCTTCGGTACCTATTTCCACACGCGACCTCCATATGACACATCCTGGAGCCAATTTCACGTGTGCCCTAAACCACGTATCATCTGTCTAACAGAAAGAAGATCATAGAAGCCGAAAATGTACTAGCAACAGGGTGGATTGAAGACACATAAGTAAAAAGCGTCTGAGTCATGTGAAATGAAAATTATAGTGGGAAAAGGGCTCATGCGCTCAGGTGTTGACCAGATGTCAACAAACATAACAGAAGACAGTATGGGCAGCTGCAACTAAGGTAAATTCCTTTTTCTTTTTTTCTATGCTCTTTTCACCTTCGGTGGTGGTCTTGGTTTGTGTACAATATCTCCTAGAGTAAGTTAAGTAGACTAGACGTTTTCTTATTTAACCTTGGTTGGGGTGGCGACTTTGGGGTCACTTGATGACTAGTCGCCACTGCAATTAGATTAATAGCCTTGACGTTGGATTTGACAAGACTACTAACAAATCAACATAATGCTGTGTGCCTTGCAATCTTTCACGTTACCGTACTTACAGCACAATGAGGACCATTATAGAGGAAGGATTCTTTCCAGCTGGAGGTACTTGAAGCTAGAATAGATACACATAGTTATTGGAGTTTATAAGGCAAATAATACTAGAGACAGTAACATAACAATACAATAAGATGGCAGTATTATAAATATTACAATACTAATAAAAAACATCGGATGGAACCTGCGGAAGATTGGGGTGTTTCGGGGTGGAGGGGGGTCTCGATCGACACTGATGGACTTGTCTAGCGGAATTCAAGGTACCGTACTGTATATCAGGTAGGCGGCAAGGACAGTATGTGGACTGTTCTATTATGGGCATGACAACCCGAAGGGAAGAGAGGAAAACCTAATACTTAGTAATTGCTCCTACGTCAAATGACGTAATGCCATTGATTATACATGGCCAAATTTTGCCCATAGGCTAAGCTGGAAGACCTCATACACCTTCCAACATAATAGAACCATCTTCATAGGTGACACTGTGAAAATACCTATGGGGTGTCATTCGTCACAGATGCCAATATGAAAGTATAGGACAAATTTGTAGAATAATATAAATAATAATAAAAAAGGAAAAATATTCTTATACATATGTTAAATAAATAAAACAAGCTAATCAGTTACCGTGCGCTGCACAGACGTCTGTTGTCAACAAGTGGCATCCTGCTGCTTCCCTCGCTCTACGGGGGTTCTCTAATTGATTATCAAGATGACAGATGTATTGGAAGGGGAAGGAGGGAAGGCTACTCTTACGTCATTTGAATCCGGAGCCACTACTAAATATTAGGTTTTCCTCTCTTCCCTTCGGGTTGTCAAACCCGTAATTTATTAGTGGCTCCTACGTAAAATGACGTAGTGCATAGGTAATGAAGATTGGAGTGGGACATACATGTCTTGAACCACTAATAAAATGTTGATAATATAAAATGGTAATGAGAAATATTTTAGATAAATCAAACACAGCTTTTATACCTTTGTTTTAATGATAACAGTATAAATACAGGATAGTAAAGGAGGCAAGCCAGTGTCTTAAAATTAACCTTGTGGAAAATAGAATCTAAAGAATAAGGTAATTGTGAGCCACAATGTGTTCCTTGAGAGTCTTAATGTAGTGCAATCATGTATATATATACTTTATATATATATAAAGTACCCTTGTTAATCACATTGTTGAGTATAATGTACCCTTTGGCAAAATATATTACATCAAAAAATAATAGAGATCATTGCTCAGTCATATTATCACATACCTTTGTACAAAAATATTGTGCTCTTACATGTAAATCTACATTGTATAAAAATGATACTGTTTAACAGAAAAAATAAATGTTTACTTCAATCGTACCACGATTGTCCTTTGTCCTTAATAATACAGTATGTTACCTATCCTCATTGCCAGGTTGGAATGCCGGGAACTGGCCCTTAAACTCCTTTAAATAGGGATCCTGACAAAGGGAACAACAAACACTATGATAACTTCTAGTTCAAAACTCCAATGATTTCTCATGGGTGGCAGGTGTGACATAGGCATATGTCTACTTTAACAGGTGAATGAATGAGGAGGTCAATGGTAAGCCTTGTAGCGTCTTCTCCTTTTTTCTTCTTGTTACTGGCTGGTGGGCGTAGCATGTCCCAGTAGTGGGTGAAGATGGGAGATATACTGCCTGTAGGCATTCTTGTGTTCAATTAGGTAGTGTTGCTATCCCATCCTTCAGTACTGTATTACGAGAGTTAGTGAAAGGCTGATTGTTTTGAAGTTGAAAGTTGGTGAAAAAATTCTGAATGTGATATCTGCATATGCCCACAGGCTGGTCTACAGAAAGAGATAAAAGAGGACTTCTGGAATGACACCGTCAGTGTCATTTCAGGCCTCTCGGAGAATGAAATAACAATCGTGGGGGGGGGGGGGACGACCTGAATGGTCACGTGGGAGCATCTGTAGATGGATACGAGGGGGTACATGGAGGAAATGGTTACGGAAGGAGGAATCTGGAAGGCGAATATATATTGGAGTCCTGCATTGCACTCAACATGGTTGTGTGTAACACAAAGTTCAAGAAAAGACAGAGCCATCTGATCACATATAACTCTGGGGTCTCCAGTAGCCAGATAGATTACTTCTTGGTTAACAGGAAAGACTGGAAACTGGTCCGAGATGTAAAGGTCATCCCGAGCGAAGAATGTATCCCCCAGCATAAGCTACTTGTGTGCGACATGAGCTTTTACAGAGATCCTAAGCGCAAGAAGGTATACATACCCAAAAGGAAAGTGTGGCTACTGAAGAACAAGGAAGTTAGGGATAGGTTTCATAGTGAACTGGAGGAAATTAATAGAAATAGGGAAGCTGGGCCAAATGATGTAAATAGTCAATGGAACTTTCTTAACTCCTTCTGTACCGGCTACGTCTTTTTAACTTTATTCTGGCTACTATTAGACGATTTGTGTGCAGTTTAAAAAGCAATTAACAGGTTCGTAGTATATCTCTTAACCCTTTTTACTATCACAGATCACTCTTTAACTGCACAAAATCGTCTAAACATAGCTACAATAAAATTGAAAAGACGTCGCCGGTAAAGGAGGGGTTAAGCATAGCCTTATCGCTGCCACTGACAAAGTCTGTGGGAAAACAAAGGGTCACCCCAGGAATAAGACCTGGTGGTGGAACGATGAGGTAGAACATGCTGTGAAAGAGAAAAGGAGATGCTTCAAAGCATGGAAGAAGGGAGGCAGCAAGGAGGAATACCAGGCAGCTAAACGAACTGCCAAAAGAGTTATTTACAATTATGCTAAAAAAGGCATTAAGGACCTGGTCCTCGAACAAGTGTGTAACACTGACAATCCCAATGGGATCTTCAACCTAGCTAGGCGAGTTAAAAATGACAGTAGGGATATTATAGGTGAACAGTGTGTTAGAAACAATAATGGGAAGATTGTGTATGCAGAAAATGAAATCAGAGAAGCATGGAAGGCACACTATGAACGATTGCTAAATGTAGAGTTTGAATGGGATAAGGAACAGCTTAGTATCGAAAAACCAATATCTGGACCCCTTCCTTTGATAGCACCAGCGGTCCAGCTGTAGTGAGTGACGCAATCAATAAAATGAAGGACGGTAAAGCTCCAGGGTGCTCTGACATTGTTGCTGAGATGATAAGAGCCTCAGGGGAGACTGGTGTCAACTTAGTCTCTGAGTTGTTGTTGTTGTTGTTCCCCAAGCTGCCTGGCCGAACAGCCCCAAGGCCCCGAGCAAGGCCATAACCGAGCGCCCCCACAGAACCCTCCCTGCCTACCCCAATAAAGCCTGGGTGACCGAAGCCACTCCATGGCGGGGAGCTGAGGAGGGTGCGGAAACGCCCGGGAAACCAAAGCCTCACCCAAGGCCCTGTGCCCCTCAGCAATTATGAAGAGAAAGTTGAGGGCCAAAGGAAAAATGTGACTCTTTGGCTTCCAATCTTGGTAGATTGGGAGGTCAATCCACGGAACAGACGCCGTCACTTGAGATCTAGAAAATATGTAAGTAAAAGGAACAGTCAGAGTAAGCTATGGGTATGGCAGAGATCGCTCAGTTCTCACTCTGATAGACCAGCCCATCACCAAGTCTCTGAGTTGATAAACACCATTATTAAAGATGAGAAAATCCCAGAGGATTGGCTCAAAAGTGTAATAGTAAATATATACAAAGGAAAAGGGGATGCGCTAGATCGAGGAAATTATAGGGGCCTGAAAATGCTTGACCAAATCATGAAGGTCTGTGAGAGAGTATTTGAGGGTTTGATCAGGCAAAGCATCTCCATTGATGATATGCAGTTTGGTTTTATGCCAGGACGGGGTACAACCGATGCTATCTTCATAGTCAGGCAGATACAGGAAAGATACTTACTAAAAGGCAGGGATCTTTACTTTGTGTTTGTAGACCTGGAGAACGCCTTTGATAGGGTGCCTAGAGATGTTGTGCAGTGGGCTATGAGGAAACTTGGTGTGGAAGAGTGGCTGGTGCGTGTGATAATGAAGATGTATGAGGATTAGCGAAGTGCGGTGAAGGTGAAGGGTGTACTGAGTGATGAGTTCGCAGTCCGTGTTGGAGTCCATCAGGGTTCAGTGTTAAGCCCACTCCTCTTTATTATGGTCCTGGAGGCACTGTCTAGAGTTTTTAGAGGCAGACTCCCGTTGGAACTGTTTTATGCAGACGATTTAGTCCTAATAGCTGACAGTATGCAAGATGCTGAGGCCAAATTCAGAGAATGGAGAGAGGGCATGGCGAACAAGGGTTTAAGAGTCAATATTCACAAAACCAAGGTTATGCATTGTAGATTGAGACCAGGCAATGTGGAAAAGAGCGGTGCATACCCATGTGCAGTGTGTGGAAAGGGTGTGGGCGTTAACTCAATTCAATGTAGCATCTGTCGATGTTGGGTACTCCATGGGAGTAAGCGCTGTAGTAGAATAAAGGTACCCCTGCCGAAGGATAAGTCAGAAATAGAGAAATTTGAGTGCGTAGTGTGCAAAGGCGAGCTTGTGTTAAGTGATGATCCTGTGGCTGTGAATTTTTGAAATGAGTCATTGGAGCTGGTGAATAAGTTTTGTTACCTAGGAGACACCATCTCTTCCTGTGGTGGGGCCGAGGCTGCCACTGTTGCTAGAATTAGATGTGGCTGGGGGAAGTTCAGAGAACTGCTGCCAATCCTGACCATGAAAAGAATGTCTCTCCCCCTGAAGGGAAAGGTGTATGCCTCATCTGTTAGAAGTGCAATGATGTATGCCTCAGAAACATGGGCCGTTAAAGTAGAGGATGTCAACAGAATGGAACGTAATGAGATGAGAATGGTGAGATGGATGTGTGAGGCCAGGCTACATGATAGAATAACAAATGTTGAGCTGAGGAGACGTTTAGGCATAAAGAGTATTAGTGAGGTGATGCGTACAAATAGACTGGGATGGTATGGACATGTGGAGAGAATGGATGAACAAAATTAGGTGAAAAAATGCAGGTCTGTGATTGTGGAGGGAGCTGCACCAAGGGGTGGACCGAGGAAGACCTGGGATCGGACTATACGCGCCGATCTCAAATCCAAGAACTTGACAAGTGAAGCAGCCCTTAACAGGGTTGCCTGGAACGCCGCCATTAAGACAAGAGACTGAAACTGCACGTATGTGTGGAACACTCAGTCTTAAATTTTTTTGTATGTTTTATGTATGTACTGTCCGCCTTGAGTGCAGCAAAACTACTGTCCGCAGGCCTTGACTTGAGAGGACTATTCTTCGTGTTGAGCTGGAAACTTCTGTCCCAACTGTTGGCATAGGCTTTTGAGTCCATTTGGGTAGTGTTACTATCCCGTCCGTTGGCATTACTGTCCAGTGTGAACGCCTCGAGGTGAGAACTCGGGTTCGTTTGGTCAGTTAAATATTACTGTCCCATTCATCCATATTATGGTCTGAATCCCAAATAGATGATCTGCCGAATAACTGTAACATTCAGTATATCTGGTGATTTCTTCTCTTCTCGCTGGGTGTGGAATTGGGAGTAAGAAAGTCTGCTTCACCTGAGTCGTGGTTAGGCCGTTCCTGTCCTGGGTTGGCTGGGTCAGTCGGGTCAGGTCGACAAGGGCGAGGTTGGTGTGCCAATGGGGCGGGGCTGTGGTTATTGTTATTATTGTTGTTGTTGTTGTCATTCCCTAGGCTGCCTGGCCGAACAGCCCCGAGTCCCTAAGGAAGGCCATGGCCACGATCGGGCTTTCCCACAGGGTTTTCAAGGAGTGTAGATTATGTTGTTGGTGTAAGTGATTGTGAAGAATGCAGTCTTCTATGATATGTTTAATAGTATGGGGTGCTGTGTTGCATCCTGGGCAGGTGTCGACGACGGAGATATCCAGTCTCTTCTGATAGCTCAGAAAAGCTGGATGGTGCCCACATCTCAGCCTGGCCAGGTGGACTCTGTCTTCACGAGGAAGGGAGGATTCAGAAGGATGGATTTTGGGAGGTTGTGCCTGCAGCTACGTGTTGTCTATGAGTGATTGGATGGAACGGCGAGAGATATGAGTATGGATGTGCTTCTGGAAGCTGGTTTGGGGTGAGCAGGGAGGGAGAGATGGTAGTATTTATGTGTGATAGTGTGTGTTGGATACATGTTGTTTTGATATTCCTTGGTGTCTGTGGTGCCATGTAGTGTAGTGGATGGTGTTGGTTTATGGAGGCTTCAGCATGGAATTGAGTGCCTTTCATGTCCAGGTGGTCTTTGACTTTGGTTTCTTGATGTAGGTGATCTATAGGTGTAGTAGCTGTGCAGCCTGTGATGATTTTTAGGTCTTTGTTTTGAATAGTCTGCAAAGTCTTGTGATGTGTTTCAGCTAGGTTAGAAGCCCAGGCAGGGCTTGCATAATCCATCACTGATCTTATGTATTGTTTGTATACTGTGGTGGTAGTTTATTTGTTGTGTCCAAATTTTGTGTGGTCAAGTAACCTGAGGGCTTTAAGTCTGGGTGTCAGTTTATTTATTTTTTGTGTGAAAAGTGGGGATTGGGCCTGAGCATATAGATAGATAGATAGATAGTGTGATTTATTGTTTGAATATCATTAGCGTATCATATGTTACTCCTAGGATTTTGTTTGTGTGTGTGTTAGGGGGGGGGGGGGGGGGGGGGGGGGGGGGGGGGGGGGGGGGGGGGGGGGGGGGGGGGGGGGGGGGGGGGGGGGGGGGGGGGGGGGGGGGGGGGGGGGGGGGGGGGGGGGGGGGGGGGGGGGGGGGGGGGGGGGGGGGGGGGGTGGGGGGGGGGTGGGGGGGGGGGGGGGGGGGGGGGGGGGGGGGGGGGGGGGGGGGGGGGGGGGGGGGGGGGGGGGGGGGGGGTGGGGGGGGGGGGGGGGGGGGGGGGGGGGGTGGGGGGGGGGGGTTATGGTGAGTTGCGGGGTGTTTTTGTATTCAGCTTTCCAGCTTGTCAGGAGGGTTGCTGTGGATTTGGCTGGGGCTAATTTGAGTCTGTTTGTAGTGCACCAGTCATGTAGTGTGTTGAGATAGGGTTGAAGGAGAAGTGTTGCTCTGTCTGGGTTTTGGTGTGTGAGTGTTGTGTCGTCTGCATAGGAAGCTATATTTATTTGGGGTGCATGGGGTGTAGGTATATCATGCATGTATAGATTGAAGAGTGCGGGCGACAGGACGGATCCTTGCGGGGCTCCGTTTGTGAAGTTTCTGATGTTAGATGACTGACTGGCAAATGATACGGGTGCATATATTTATGAAGGGAGCAGAGCATGTGTGAGAGTAGGAAATGGTGAGTTGAGTGAATGGTTTGAGGTAAAGGTAGGTTTGCGACAGGGTTGTGTAATGTCACCATGGCTGTTTAATATGTTTATGGATGGTGTGGTGAGGGAGGTGAAAAGGAGAACTATGGGAAGAGGATTGGGTTTAGTAGGAAAGAATGGTAGAGATTGGGAGTTGAATCAGTTGCTGTTCGCTGATGACACAGCATTGGTGGCGGATTCTGATGAGAAACTGCAGCGGGTAGTCAAAGAGTTTGGTGTGGTTTGTGGAAGGAGGAAACTGAAGGTGAACGTCAATAAAAGTAAAGTAATGGTGTGTAATAGGGGAGAGCATAGGGTGAATCTAGATGTGAGGCTGGATGGGGAAATATTGGAACAAGTAGAGTGTTTTAAATATCTAGGAGGAACAATAAGCAGGAGTGGAGGTATGGAAGTGGAGGTAAAACAGAGAGTGTGTGAAGGAAGGAAGGTTTTCGGAGCAATGGGAAGTATGTGGAAGACGAGAAATCTCGGAGTGAAAGTAAAAAGTGCACTGTATCAAGGAATTGTTGTGCCAACAGTGATGTATGGGGCTGAGACATGGGCTCTGAAGAAAAAGGAGAAAAGAGGGCTGGATGTGATGGAGATGAGCTGCTTGAGGAGTATGTGTGGAGTTACTCGTAGAGACAGATTGAGGAATGAAGAGATACGTAGGAGAGTGGGGCAGCAGGAACATTTGTCAGCCAGAGTGGACAGAAGGGTGCTGAGCTGGTATGGTCATGTTGAACGAATGGGAGATGAAAGGCTTACAAAGAGAATATGTGAGTCAGGTACAAGGGGAGATAGAAGGGCAGGAAGACCCCCATTGAGATGGAGAGACTGTGTAAGAAAGGCTTTGGATGATAGAGGAATGACTATAGATCAGGCAGGGGAAGTGGTGGTGGACAGGAGTGAATGGAGAATGCTTGTGAATAGTTGAGTGAACACGTGGTCATTTGGAGTAAGGGGTCGGGCGCAAGTTGGACTAGATAATAGTCCATCAGGCGCCTGGCCCGGGGAGACGATTAATATGAAGGGTGTGCCTGGAAGTGTGGTGGGAGGGCTTGTGGCTTTGGCTCCGCTGCATGTCTGCCTGCCGAGATCGGAACCTCTCCGGGTGGTCAGGGGCCGTGGGAGTGCTGGAGCGACCTTGGTAACCCTGGTCTCTGGGTCTTCTCCTGGGTGACCTGGATGTGTGAGAGTTTGTGTTTTTTATCTGTGTTTATTTTTTGTTTTATGTTGTTTTTGTGTTTTCCCTGTTCTTGCTCTGTCTTGAATCGGCTACCCCAAAATGGGGATTGGGCCTGAGCATATAAATAGATAGATAGATAGATAGATAGCATATCTGCCTGTTAGGTAGTTGGCCAGCCACCTTTTTGTATTGTTGTGCATGTTTGTGTTATAGATTTTGTTTGTTAGGTTGTGGCGGGGGATGGCATCGAAGGCTTTACTAATGTCGAGTGTGGCAAATAGTGATCTGTGTGGTGATCTGGCTGAGTTGATGCCGACAAAAGCTTTTTGTTTAAGGTCTGTCAGAAGAATGTTTGTGGAGTGTAATGGCCTGAAGCCATGTTGTGTTGGGGCTGTGGTTTTGCGGTTGAGTGCCAGTCGACTCTCTCGCAATGTAGAAGAAAATGGTTCCGCCCTAGGCGTGATAGTAAACCCCTTTTCATGGAGGGCTCGCCTAGACTCCTCTGGGATGACAATGACCGAGGCGAGTATTCGAGGTCTTGTAGGTTCGGGCATAACAAAAACAATTATTATATTTACAGTACTAGCTTTATGCTCTATATGCCTATATTATAGGTTTGACTCCTGTAAGGAGATTAAGAAAACCTAATATTTAGTAGTGGCCCCGTAATCATTGACGAACATGCCTATTACATAAGGCATCCTCTTCAAACACTAATCCGCCGTAGTTTTGAATCTACCGCGCAGAGCATTTAAAATCTGAGGAGCCTTCATCATGAGCGCACGCGACCTCACTCATGGCTTCAGTCATTATGAATTGGGTTCTCACTACGAAAAAACTTCGTAAAAAATAAAAACAAAAAGAAAATAAGAATAACTATCCAATAAGCTTTCCATCATATCGTGGATGTACTTGTGTGGATCTTTGACCAGACGCTGATTCAGGCGTCATTCTTCCTTCACTGACATATCAAGTAAACCAAAATCCTTAATACATCAACGAATGGGAAGGGGACGGTCGGGAGGGCCCCAGTCGTCAATGATTACGGGGCCACTACTAAATATTAGGTTTTCTTAATCTCCTTACAGGAGTCAAACCTATAATTTATTAGTGGCCCCTCCATCATTGACGAACATGCCTGATTTCTAAGACTGGAGGGGGACATTCGTAATCATATCATAACTCTAGCAAAGCAGATAATCAAACAACCACATAGTATTCTTACTTTGAAAAAATATATTTAAATACAGCGCAGACCATATAAATACAAAAAAGGGGGTTCAAGCAGGTGCGTGCTTCAAAGAAGCCTGCTTGACAAAAAAGCGGGTAACTCTGGAGATTCTGTGAACAGATCTGTAGTTACCAAGGCACCCCACTCAACGAGTGGTGACAAAAAATAACAAGTTATAAGTTTACATGTGCACATAATAAACCCCATAATATTCGTGAAAAATAATTTGCAAAAAATCTCCACTGTTTAATACTAAATTGCTTTCACAGCTAAAACTACTATAACAACTCCATTGTTTTGTACTAACATTGTACTAGCACAATTTCTCGCAGAGAAATTTTCATATCACATCAACCCTACTTGTATCACAGCTCTTATACTCCGGTGGGGTCTAGGGTGTCCTATGTTACACTGACTGCACCCCCCCCCCCCCTCCCTTTTCCTTGAAATTAAACAAAAGTGACAGTAGGGTCACCTAGACCCTCTGCCTTAAAGCTATACATGGTAAGGAAGGTTTGTCCAGAGCAACTGACAAGTATCTAGTCAAAAACGTATGATTAGACGCCCACAACTGTGTGGACGCAATATCTTCTACTGAAAAATTCTTCAGGAAACGTAAAGAGGCCGCCCATTTGCGTAAATCGTGGGCCCTACCCACAACGCCGGGATTACTCTCTTTAATGACTTCGACCAGAAGAGAAGCTAATCTCCGTTTCAGTAAGCGTTTACCCGTACTCGCTACCCATAAAGCACCTTGGGGGTTGAGAGGAGCCACTCTCAAATATTTGGTTAGAGCCTGCACTGGACATAGATTATGGTGCACCTTTCCCCTTTTTAACGCCGGCACCGTGAACTCAGAAAACACGTGTGCACTGTGCTCATTCTTGGCTACAAATCCCGGGGAAGGTGCAATGTGAATACATTCATTAAGTCTACCAAACCTAAGGCAATTAGGTGTGTTGCTCATCGCCGCCAGCTCAGACACTCTGTTCCCGGTGGCCAAAGCCAAAAGGAATACAGCCTTTTTTAAGAGTAATGCAAAATCTGCAGTATTTTGGTACAGACGAGAGTGAAGTAAAGACAATGCCTTGTCCAGAGACCAAGTAGGCATGAGCTGACGGGGAGGTGGGCGGAGTTTAAAACATGCCCTCATAAAACCTGTTTCCTCCGCTATCGGTATGGAGAGACCTGTAAGGTCCAAAAAGGGCACTCTAATCGCAGTTAAGTGATTTTTTAACGTTACCACAGATAAACGTTTCTGCTCAAACAGATAATTTAAATAATTGAAAACTAAAGCTACCGACGGCACAGTCTGTTCTGTTCTAATGATCCAAGACGTAAAGGTTTGCCAATGTGATTGATACTGTCGTTTCGTAGACTGAGTATATTGATTTAATAATTTATTGGTCACCTCTCTACCGTATGGTGCTAGCCACTTGGCCTCCTGAATGTCCATAATGCAAAAGTCAGCGAGGTCGCTAGGTTGCCAATCGTGTCTAAGTGGAAATACCCGACCGGGAGCGACACCGGGTGCGGGCACCACGTCTTCAATTGCTGGTACCACAACTGCGCCGGCCACAGGGGCGCGACTAGCGAGACTAAGCCTCGATAATCTCGTAGTTTGTTCACTACGTGGCACATTAGTGATGCGTCTGGCGCCGGAAACAGATAGATGGAGCTCCATCTGTTCCAGTCTGTCACCAGGGCGTCTGGCCCCCCTGCCGGCGTCTTCGTCCGGCGGGTGAGGTATAGAGGGAGCTTGTGAGTCTCCTCGGACGCAAACAGATCCACTTGTGGATGGTAGAGCTCTGCAATCATTTGGTTGAAAATGGGTTGCTTGAGCTCCCATTCTACTGTCGTGCTCTGTCTCCGGGACAGAGCGTCTGCCCAGACGTTTGCTACGCCTGGGAGATAAGATGCGTGAAGATAAATGTCTAGTCTGTTGGCTAGAGTAAAAATCTCTTCCGACACGTTTAGCAACTTTCTTGACCTCGTTGACCCTTGTTTCTGAATACAGTGAACTGCATTCAGATTGTCCATTCTGAAGGCCACCGACTTGCCCCTCAACGCAGGGCCGTGAGCCTGAAGGAAATACAAGGGGACTAGTAATTCTTTGACATTGATGTGGGAGATTTCTAAGTGGGACCAAAGCCCCTGACCCTGGTGCCCCTGATTTGACTGAAATCCCCAACCTATTGTGCCTGACGCATCCGTGTCTACCCATACTGTTGGCGTAGGAGAGGTCCATGACATTATTGAGTGCAACGTTTCCCTCTTCGCCCAGACTGCTAGTAAGGTGTGGATTAATTTTGGGATGGGCCATAACTTTCCCACCGGTAAGAGTGGGAAATATTTGTTGCCTTCCAATATTAAACGTTTTACTTTCAATCGGCCCAATATTACAGTTAGTTGAATCCAGTTGAGAGAGCCGATCAGAGACTCCCAGACCCTTCGCGTTGTAGTCAGATTGTGAAGAAACATGAACAGTTTTCTGCGAAACCTGTTGCGATTGTCCACACTCTGACTCAGAGTGAGAGCGGCGGTGTCCCAGACCAGCCCTATCCACTGAATTACTCGTGAGGGAACAAGGTTTGATTTTACCAGATTTACCTTGAACCCTAGAGTTTTTACATGATTTAAAATTATGTTGACATGTTTGATGCATAATTGCTCTGTCTCTGCCACCACCAGCCAGTCGTCTAGGTACCACAACACTCTGATTCCTTGCTTTAATAACGGCATCAGGGCTTGCCGGACTAACTTCGTGAATAATCGAGGTGCCAGGTTCAAACCGAATGGCATCCTTTGAAAAACAAAATTTTGGTGCCTGATCCGTAAGGCCAGAAACCTTTGAAACCTTTTGTTTACCGATACGTGCCAATAAGCGTCTGTCAGGTCTAGGGAACACATCCAACCTCCCGGCGGAAGTGTTAGCCTGATTTGGTGTACTGTTAACATACGGAATGACTCGTTGTGAATGTGAAGGTTCAGATAAGACAGGTCTACGACTGGTCTCATCTGAACACTGTCCCTTTTGGGAACCAAAAATAGCTTGGACGTGAGTACAGGGTAATTTGGGGGGACCGGGATGATGACATTCTTGGCAATCATTTCCTGGACCAGTGACTCCACCTCTAATGAAACAAAATTCGCCGTTGTCGGCTGACGTAAGCGAGGTCGCCGGAGCCACTGCCAAGTGATGCCTTTGCGTGCCACCATCCGTGCCCAAGTTTTTTACGGCCACGCTTGGTGACACGTTCGGAACGACCCAGTTAGCAGACAAGGGTTCGCCGGCTGTACTACCCTCGGATCCGCCGGCCTTAAGACTGGCACCGGGAGTGAGAGAGACTTTAGTTTTTTGATGGTGGTGGAGTTGGTGGTGGTGGACGCTTCGCCGGCTGGCTGGCGTTGGCTGAAGATGGGCCCTGACCTGGCTTATTATAGCCGCGTCCTCTTTGACCTGCAAACCTACTCTGTCTATGCCTGTACTGACCTTGAGGGGAGGAGTCGAACTTAGGTGGAAGAAAGGCCTTAGATCCCCCCGGCTGAGCCTTAGCGACTGGCCTGGGTTTGGGGAAGTTAAAGGCAGGTTTCTTAGAAGGGGTGGGACTGTGTTTTAAAGGCCTGGGCCATATTGAACACCGTTCTCCACACGTAAGGGGTCATTAAAGAGGGAGTGAGCACTGGTGACATGACCACCTGATTCGCAATGCGATCAGGCAGTTTGCGGACCAAGGACATTCTGAGGTCCTGTCTCGCTCGTACCGCCTCAAGCAAGGCGGTGCCTTGTCACCCAAAGATTGGATTGACGACTGAAGAAGCAGTCGCCGGGACAATTCAACCGATCGTCTGGCGTCCGCGTCTGCGATTGCCTGAGTGGACCGGAGCAAAGACTTTGCTATTTGTTGAGACACTATGTATTGAGAGAACAGGCGAAAAGCTTTTCCCCTTAGCCTAAATTCTCGTTCTAGGTGAGTAGAGGTAGGGGTAGTGAAAGGTTCTTTTAGTTCACAGAGATTAATTTTAGGGGCAGCTAAGAAAGCAAACAAGGCTGAAGGGACTCCGCCGGCAGAACACACTGGCATGGAGAACCAAGAATGAGTATCTTGAGGGATCTGGTGGGAAGTTTTGGAAGTAAATGTGGTCGCAAAGTTTTGAGCCTCTGCCTCCCATTCCACCCAAGGCCCTGGACCCAACTGCCCCACCTTCAAGACTGGATTAGCTGCTGTGTCTGTGACGGTTAGCAAATCTAGTTCTGGAGTGAGAGCTGACAGAGTCTTAATGTCATTAAATCAGTCATGCTTAGACCAGTCTGAAAAAAGTTTTGAAGTTGAGGCAGGGGGTAAAGCCGGCTTAGCAGCATAAACAAAATAATCTTGGTGATAATAACTAGGTATAGCCTTGATGTTGACATCTAGTACCTTGCCTAAAGTATCCAAGGCCCTTAATTTCCTAGATTTATTGCCCTGGATGACCCACTCACGTGGAACTGGGAGTTCCCCTGACAAGGTAGGTTGGGCAATCTCTGGTTTAGTGGGGGTCAAAAGGACCCATGACTCGTCTGGTCCGTAAAGCAAGGGCATAGCCACCTTTCTGAGAGGCGCTCTGTCTAGGGGGGGTGGATTGACATCCGTTATCACCCTTACATTGGAAGTGGTCAATGCCGCCGTAGCAGGCCTAGTAACCACTGATGGTGACAGAGGGGGAGGGTGAGGGATCTGAGTTAAAGCAATAGAAGTCATCAGAGGCCGTACCGTAGAGCTTGTCGTGGGAGCTCCCAAGTCCACTGTGGGAGTTTCCTGCTGTTGGCTAAAATTTTTAGATAAAGCATTACTGAGTAGCCCATCAATTTCCTGTGCAGTGACAAATTGACTGGATGATGTACTAACCAGGGAATCATTAAGATCTTGTGCGACGTCTATGCCTGAACCTGACTCTTGCCCCTCCATATCTGAGATAATTGAAACTTCGTCTTTTTTATCCTGTTCCTCCTGAGAAGAGCCCGTCGAAGCTGGGGTATCACCTTGTTGCCAAGATAAGTCAGGGATAGAGGATGGGATCGCCGCGTCCCGGTGGACGTCAGCCACTGTGTGAATAGTTTGAGCCGGAAGTGGGTGGTCAGGTCCTGGCTGAGAATAACGCCAAACACCTAGGCCATGGCCTACACTCCCTTGGGAGTCCGCAACACTCTCTCCCCCTGAGCCCCCTGAATTCTCTATTTCCAGGGTTAAAATGTTAATTGGTAAATCATCTTTGGGTACAGGCACTATACTGGACCCTTGAGCCCGAACACCAACTCTGTCTGGGGTAGAGGTACGATGAGAAGCACTAGAAACTGGTGAATGTCGTGAGGCCTTTTTATCATGGGAATCCCTCTTTGAAGATTTATGGCTGCGGTGTGACCGTGAATTACTCTTTGATTTATAGGATTTATCGCCGTGACCACTGGTGGAACTTTCCGTCTTACTCTTCTTACTCGATGGTGAAGAGGCAAGACTAGATGGCTGGTGTCTGAGAGGTGACCTAGACCGAGATCTCTCCCGGGACGAGGAGGCTGCCGCCGGGGGTGTAGGCTCCCGTCGACGTTTCGCAGTAGCAGTAGGGGCAGACACAGAAACTTGACCAGTCTCTGCCGGCTTACGACTAGTTACTCGAGAGGGACGTTTAGGGGGAGGGTGCTCAACTAGAAGTCTATCCCAAAGAGGGACGTTGTCACATTGAAGTGATTTATGAGCTACAGTCGTAGTATATGCTGCCATCTGTTGCCTAACCTCTCGTAAGGCGACCGCTGCGGTCTTATCATTATCGCAGAGGACTTTTACACTTAATTGGGAGCAAAATGAACATTTTCGTGTCACCCACAGACCCCTTGAACGTTCTAGACATTTAACACACCTGATGCACAGAGTGTGCGCAAAAATAGGGATACCGGCACAGGTAGGGGTAATGCATAAAGCAAAAACTGGGGCAAAGGTAGCCATGACAGAGACTGGTGGGAACTACTGCAGGGTCTGTATTGGTCCGCCGGGGCCCAGCTCTGGAAAAAAAGAAAATGTCCAGGAGTTAATGCTCATAAGGTTAACCCAAAATGATCGCATACACGCACACACACCACTGTGTCACTAACCCGCCGGGTAACGAGCCTGAATGTCACCACGATCACAGCTCGCTACGCGGCGGGGTCTTATAAAGATTTCGCCTATCGAAACATGTCCTAAGAAAGTTAAGAATACCCTCTGACAAAATATAAAGGACCAGTATGGCGTTTATAACATAGTCTTTCTGGTGGTGACTGTCTCAAGATTCAATTTTGGAAAAACAACCCCCCATAAAGACGCCGGCCCAGAATTATTTCGCAGAATAACACAGGGCAGGCTGATACGAGATCTGATTTCTAACGAATTGTCACAAAGGATCGCCGTAAATTTGAAGGCGGCGATACATAACGTATCTCTCAATTAACTGGTTAACTATAGGGAATTGTAAATTCCTTATTTCCTCCTCCCAGGAGCACCCGCCGGGTGTGAGAAATTTGTAAAAAGATGTTAAACCTAATTGAGCCTTCGATCGCTGTCCGGCTGAAGGCGGAGATACCTAAAGTACCACTTAAAATGGATCGGTTAACGAAATTGAATGATCAAGACGTTCATCCCACCCTACCAAGGTGCACCCGCCGGGTGAGATGTAAACAACGTTAACCCCATAAGTTCCTGTCCCCACTTCTTTGTAAAAGATCGCCGGGGAGGAAAGCCCTCAATTAACAGCTAGGTTTTGCTATGTGGTTTGTAAAACCGGGTAGAAAAACTTCATAACATCTGTCCGCATGAACAAAGTTAGATGGGTACAGCCAGACCGCCGGGGATCATAGGGAGCCTGAAACAGGCACCAACACAGAGACACAGTTCTGGAGAGCCACAGACACCTCCTCGCCGGGGACACAAGCCTGTGTTTGAAACCACGCGTGGTCCAACACGGCTCTCGGCCGGGTTTTTCATGGTGAAACCGAGAAAAACCCGCCGGAAAGTAACCCACCCCATTCAGAAACCAACTGAACACACAAAGGACCTGGGAATAAGCCAAGCACGACTAGCCCAGGGCCCACACAATAATCCGTGGATTTAGCCAATACACAACTAATCCAGGAAACAAACATAGTCCGTGGAATTAGCCAATACACAACTAAACCAGGATACACATGACACAGTAGGACATATTTATAAAATAAACAATAACACTTGTACATGTGGCAAAGCTACGAGCGCCTGGCTAGGCCTAAGCAGACGGCATACGAAAAGTTGAAATATAAACACAAACACTGGAAATATCACAATAGGAACCACCGCCAACACACCACTGTAGTAAAGACTTCCGACTAAGGGAAGACTGACTCGGGACCCAGAAAAAACTTCACTAAGTGAAGAAAAATACGCTGGGAACGTCAGAAGCACAGCTTACCTCATCAGAACGATAAGAGGCAGCATAAAATAACGCGTAATGAAAGCCGCCACAACAGGACCACGAGGGTACATCCGAAATAGATGCCCCAAACACACGACCCAAAATACACTGCACTGCGGGCAACCAGCCCAGGACTCCTGCTACACATATCCTAACCTTACTCGATACATCCCGGAGTAAACAAATGAGAAAAACTCACTAGGGACGCAGCAAATGCGGAACCAGCGGAGCGTGGGGAGACACGTCCGGGCAGGTTGAGCGCAGAGCAGAGAAGGAAGAATGACGCCTGAATCAGCGTCTGGTCAAAGATCCACACAAGTACATCCACGATATGATGGAAAGCTTATTGGATAGTTATTCTTATTTTCTTTTTGTTTTTATTTTTTACGAAGTTTTTTCGTAGTGAGAACCCAATTCATAATGACTGAAGCCATGAGTGAGGTCGCGTGCGCTCATGATGAAGGCTCCTCAGATTTTAAATGCTCTGCGCGGTAGATTCAAAACTACGGCGGATTAGTGTTTGAAGAGGATGCCTTATGTAATAGGCATGTTCGTCAATGATGGAGGGGCCACTAATAAATTCTTGTTTTTCAGGTCTTCCCAATATCATGATGCCCGGACTGTGCAGATGGGCCAATCAGATGATCCTCTGAAACATAGCTCAAGCATCACCCGAAGCAGGATAAGTAAGTCATGGTGCAGCATCATCACATTGTACAGTCAGATAAAAAATCGCACCAATAACCTAAATAATGAATCAGGTTATCAAACTGGAGCAGTGGCTTTAAGACTGGGATGAATATTTGAAGGTAATCAGGAAAATTGAATTCATATTAAATAAAATATATGTACAGTATATAAAGAATTACATTGTTATGGCCTTATATAACTTGAAAGAGATAATGCAAACTTTAATGAATACCTTTTTACTGTATACAGTATATACAAATAATAACTACTGTATGAAGAAGGGTCTCGGTTGTAGGACTAGTTATAAATAGTCTCGTTTGCCAGCTTGTGATAAACTATGTTGATTCAAGATGAAACACATATCTAGACTGTTCCCAGTGTAATTTAATTATCCATCAACTATTTTGCTTCATATTTGGTCTTAAATCTTCATATTAACTCCTAAAAAATGTAATTACTCATTTTGGGCTCAGTTATGCATTACTGTAGAAAAGACTGTTCACTGAATTACTTGTTTGACTCTCGAGAGTATGTTTCTGGTTGCTACGTAATGTGTGTAGTTTCAGGGGAGAGCTAAGTTTATGTTGATTCATGAAAATCAACGCATTAAGTATTGTGTGCGTGCATACATACATATTTCTACAGGTATCTATCTATTCTCAGACACCTTGCTCCCTGAGGGGGTGGCCACAAATGAATCACTTCCATATTCCAAGGCAATTTGTTTGATTCCCTAGCTTGTTTTGGGGGTATGGTTGTCCATTGTCGTGTATAGTGTGTAAGAGGTGTATGTGGAATGATATAGTATTGTTGCAACAGCTGTGGATATGAATATAGTCTGTAACTAGTGTAATTAGCTCACCCATGCTGATCAGGTGCTAGCGTATACTGTACTTGTGATACTGGTCTACTGCACCTCTAATGTCCACCATTACACTAAGAGTGTAGAAGTCTATGCCATTTGGCCAATAAACCTTTCGAGCACCTACCAGGGAGGCAAACCACAGACTTCCCATGCACAAGTTTCGGATTTCACCACACAAACACGCAGGCACTACATACATACATTCATGAGTTTAACCCAAGGAAGTGCGAAAAGCCTTCCGGAAGGCACGGTATTTAAGCATGTGTAAAAAGAACCCTTCAAATACCATGCCAGTTCTGGGAAATTTTTCAAAATTGGGTGTCACATAGAAATTAGTAGTATCTCCCTACTGTATACCACATCCTCCACTCCTCCCCCCCTTTATACCCTCATCCCCTCCCTCCCTCAACTTGACCTTATTTTTATTTCCCTTTATTCGCAGTCTATGGGTTAAAGAACGAATGATCCACACAAACGCAGTTTCAGTCTCATGTCCTAATAGCGGCGTTCCAGGCAGCCCTGTTCTTGGCTGCCTCACATGCCACTTATTAAAATTTTAGATCAGATCTTATGACATGGTCTCACATCTTTCTAGGTCTACCCCTTGGGGCAGCTCCCTCTGTTCACTTATGGTTCAGAGACTTCTATTTAGATCATCCATCCTCTCCACATGCCCGAAGTATTTAAGTCTCATTGTACACACATATCTTCGCTGATTCTTTTCATATCTACCCGCCTCCTCATTTGATATCCTATCTTCCAGTTTAAACCCACACATCCATCTCACTACAGTATTCTTATTTCAGTACATTTTATTCTGTTAGTATCATCTACTTCAACTCGTGACATTTTTAAAGCATAAGCCTTTGCTCTTCCAATACACGAAACATTCACCTTCCCTTTAATACTCTCTTGGCTAAAAGCGATAAGCTCTCTGAACTTTCCCCAATCACTCCTAAGTCTATAGCGACAGAATCAGCTTTCGCCCCACCTTTGGCAAAAATAGTTTTACCCAAGTAACAGTTCTAACTTATTCACACGCTTCAGTGTCACTCTGCCAAATTTGACACTTTTGGGTAAGTAATTTAACGTAAACTCATTCTTACATACAGTATACACATTTCTTAATTTTGGACTTCATACCTGGCAGTGCTTCTCTTATTTTTCAATGTTGAACGTATTTTTTTCAATATACTGTACATGTAACTGTACCTCGGGAAAAATAGGGAACTCTATTGTGTCATTGTGGATTTAGAGAAAGCCTTTGTGAATTTAGAGAAAGCTTTTGACAGGGTGCCCAGAGATGTTATGCAGTGGGCCATGAGAAAATTTGGCGTTGAGGAGTGTTGGTGCGAGTGGAAATGAAGATGTATGAGAGCTCCCGAGTGGCGGTGAGGGTGAAAAGGGAGTGAATGTTGGAGTGCACCAGGGTTCAGTCCTGAGACTGCTTGTTTGTCTTAGTCTTGGAGGCACTGTTAAGGGAGTTCAAGTCAGGTCTGGCTAGAGAGCTGCTCTACACAGATGACCTGGTGCTGATTGCTGACAGTGTGGCTGAGGCTCAAATGATGTTCCTAAAATGGCAGATATGGGATTAAGAGTGAATGTAGGCAAGGCAAAAGTCATGATAAGCGGCAATGACCGCAGAACTGTGGTACAGAGTGGTAGTTTCCCTTGCCCTGTCTGTAAAAAGGGGATTGGGTGTAATTCAATTCAGTGTTGCTCATGCTAAGGATGGGTGCATAAGAGCTGAAGTGGTTGTCGTGGGTTGTTAACTTTGAATGTGCCATATGTAAGGGTGTCTTGGCAGTACCAGATCCACCTGGTAGCGTAGAGTTTGGGGATGTGCACCTGGAATGTGTCGATAAGTTTTGTTACTTGGGCGACATGATTGCTGCTGATGGTGGGGCTGTGGCCTGCTCAGTTGCGAGAATCAGAAGTAGATGGAGGAAGTTCAGAGAGATGCTGCCATTACTGACCATTAATGGACTCTCCCTACAACTAAATGGGAGGTTATATAGCACTAGAGTTGGATGTGTAATGGTGAATTCTAGCAAAACCTGGCCAGTCAAGATGGAGGATATAATTAAATAGGATGGAGTGAAATTAAATGAGGATGGTGAGATGGATATGTGGGTCTGCTATGAGAGATAGAACCCCCTGTGTGGAACTCGGAGGGCGCTTAGGCATTGAGATTATTAGTGAGGAGATGCGTAGGAGTTGTTGTTGTTGTTCCCTAAGCTGCCTGGCCGAACAGCCCCGAGTCCCTGAGAAAGGCCATGGCCACGATCGGGCTTTCCCACAGAGCTCTCATTGAGTGTAGATTGTGTTGTTGGCATAAGTGGTTGTGTGAAATGCAGTCTTCTATGATGTGTTTAATGGTATGGGGTGCTGTGTTACATCCCGAGCAGGCGTCGACAACGGAGTCATCCAGTCTCTTCTGATAGCTCAGGAGAGCTGGATGGTGTCCGCATCTCAGCCTGGCCAGGTGGACTCTGTCCTCGCGAGGAAGGGAGGATTCGGAAGGATGGATTTCGGGAGGTCGTGCATGCAGCTGCGTGTTGTCTGTGAGTGAGTGGATGGATCGGTGAGAAATATGAGTATGGATGTGCTTCTGGAAGTTGGTTCGGGGTGGGCAGGGAGGGAGAGAGGACAATAATTGTGTGTGATACCGTGTGCTGGGTGTTGTTTTGATATTTCTTGGTGTCTGTGGGTGTGTTACCATGTAGTTTAGTGGGTGGTCTTGGTTCGTGGAGGCTGCTGCATAGGAGTAGGCTTAGATGGTATGAAAATGTGGCAAGGATGGATGCAAATAATTGGGTTAAGAAAAGCAAGTCTATTAACCTGGAGGGAGTGACAAGGAGAGGTAGACCAAGAAAGACTAGCAATCAGGTGGTAAAAAACATTCACGCAGTCAAAGGACTGACTAAGAGGGACGCCAAAGACCGGGCTGCCTGGAATACCGCCATTAGGTGAACAAAAAGACTGACCTATTCACATGTGGATCATAGTCTTTAATATGTAGTAATGTATGTAGTATGTTTAAGTTTTTAATCTTTTTATATACCTTTACTGTTTACCCACAGATCCTCAGAAATGGAGGAAGGAGGAGATGGTCTATGAGAGAATAAGGGGCCCAGTCAGTAGCAGTACTTCCTCTCGACCCACTAGTAAGGTAAAACTCAGATTACTAACTGTTATCAACTTCTTGTCTTCACTTCAGCTTTACCTTTGCATTAGAGAATTAATTTGGCACAATGAATTGGAACAAAAATGAATTATCAAGATGATTTTGGAAGTTTAGAACAGCATTGAATCATCTTAAAACAGCTCTTTGTGTGAAACAGTGTGGCACTTTGGCGCTGCCGACTGGGAGGCTCTTCGGCAGTACTTCTTTGATTTCCCATGGAATGATTTCTGCTTCCATGGCCGAGGACCCTCGGAGAGTGCTGAACGCATTACCGAGGTAATCCTATCGGGCATGGAAGCATACATTCCATTCTCTTTCTCTCAGACTAATGCTAAAAAATCTTGGTTTACTCACGCCTGTTCTACTGCTGTCCGCAATAAGGAGGAAGCATTCAAACGGTACCGACGCCTTAAAACTCAAGACTCTCATTCTTCATATGTTTCTGCCCGGAATCAAGCCAAATCTGTTCTTCGACTTGCCAAACACTCTTTCATCAATAATAAATGCACTGAACTATCCAACTCTAGCTCTTCCCAAGCTTTCTGGCATCTAGCCAAAAACCTCTCCAACAATTTCTCTTCCTCGTCTTTCCCTCCCCTTTCCCACTCTGATGGCACAACCATCACTTCTTCCTCTGACAAAGCTAAACTCTTCGCTCAAACTTTTGCTAGAAACTCCACTTTGGATGATTCCGGTGCTATTCCTCCCTCTCCGCCCTCCTCTCTCTTACTTATGCCTAATATCCTAATCTCTTCTAAAGACGTACTTTCTACCCTCTCTGGGCTTAACACTAATAAGGCGTACGGTCCGGACGGTGTTCCTCCTGTTGTTCTCAAAAACTGTGCTTCCGTGCTGACTCCCTGCCTAGGCAAACTCTTTCGTCTCTGTCTATCCTCTAACGTCTTCCCTTCATGCTGGAAGTTTGCTCACATTCAACCTGTCCCAAAGAAGGGTGACCGCTCTCAACCCTCCAACTATCGTCCAATTGCTCTTATCTCTTGTCTTTCTAAAGTTTTTGAAACTATTCTTGCTTCCAAATTTCTTAAGCATTTCTCTTCTCATAATCTGCTCTCAGATCGCCAGTATGGCTTCCTTAAGGGTCGCTCTACTGGTGATCTTCTTTCATATCTTACTAACTCTTGGTCATCCTCCTTTCGGGACTTCGGTGAGACTTTTTCTATTGCACTAGACATATCGAAAGCCTTCGATAGAGTCTGGCATAAATCTTTAATTTCTAAACTACCCTCCTTCGGTTTCTATCCCTCCATCTGTGCCTTTGTCTCTAATTTCCTTTCCGGCCGTTCCATAGCTGCGGTTGTGGACGGCCATTGTTCACTTCCTCACCCTATAAACTCCGGTGTTCCTCAGGGCTCTGTCCTATCTCCTATTCTCTTTCTAATTTTTATAAATGATCTCCTTAACTGTACCTTAATTCCCATCCATTCATACGCAGACGACTCAACCTTACACTACTCCATTAGTTTTTCAGAACGCCCCAGCCAGCAATCCCTCAACGACAAACGTAATGAAGCCATAGAACTCTTAACTTCTGATCTAAATACTATTTCCAATTGGGGCAGAGAAAACCTTGTTAACTTTAATGCTTCCAAAACCCAATTTCTCCATCTATCTACCCGTCAGGATCTCCCAGCGGACTATCCCTTATTCTTCAACAATACAAAAATCAACCCTTCATCTTCTCTCAATATTCTTGGTGTCTCTTTTTCTTCTGCTCTCATTTGGAAGGACCATATTACCAGTCTTGCTAAGGCAGCCTCCCAGAAGCTGGGTGTGCTCAACCGCCTTAGGGGGTTCTTTTCCCCTGCACAGCTTCTTGCTCTGTACAGGGGCATAGTGCGGCCTTGTATTGAGTATTGTTCACATGTATGGGGAGGTTCCTCTCACACCGCTCTCCTAGACAAAGTTGAAAGGAAGGCCTTTCGTATCATTAACTCCCGTCCACTCACCAACTCTCTGCAATCTCTCTCTCTCCGCCGCAATGTTGCATCTCTCTCGCTATTCTATCGCTACTATAATAATCAGTGTTCCTCAGAGCTATCCCAGTGCATACCACCTCCTTTACGTAGGGCACGTGGTACCCGTCTTGCAACTCAATCCCACCCCTACTCTGTGCAACTCTCCAACCCAAGAGTGAAACGTTACTCTCAAACTTTCTTCTACTCAACATCTGAGCTCTGGAACTCTCTCCCAGAATCAGTCTTTCCCTCTTCCTATGACTTAAATTGCTTCAAACTCCGTGTGTCCAGGCATTTTGGCTCGAACGTCCCTTGATTTTGGCCCTGTCACTCTTTCAACTATGGGGGAGGCACTCGCTATAGGCAGTTATGCCTTTTGCCTCCCTCAATCACATAGAAAAAAAAAAAAAAAAAAAAAAAAAAAAAAAAAATACGATCTCATTACCATATCTCGATATTACTTTGTTTACATAAATAGATGCAATGACATTCCTGAGATGAATACAGCACTTGTATATGTTTTTGCTTGTCCCAAAAGTTATTTTATATAATGGTGTGGTTTGCAGGTACTGTAAGTATCTGCAAGTCTGATGACTCCAAACCACACTGGAGACGGGCTGCAGCCTCCTGCACATTCAGGCTTGCCAGTGTGAATGTTGGAAGTATGAGTGGAAGTGCTTGAACGACGAAGAGTGGATGTGTGCTGTGCCCAGGAAACCCGCTGGATTTGGTGTGGTGCACAGTGGATAGTTGGAAAGAACAAGAGATACCGGTTGTATTGGAAGGGGGATGAATCTGGAAAATTGAAAGCAGGAGTAGGTGTACTGGTATTTGAGGCGTGGGAGAAGAGTGTGATTGAGATAAAGAGAGTAAATGGAAGATTGATCGTTCTGAAATTGAAAGTTGGTGAAAGAATTATGAATGTGATATCGGCATATGCCCCACAGGTTGGATTAAATAGAGAATAGAAAGAGGCGTTTTGGAATGACATTCTTAGTGTTGTTTTGGGCCTCTCGGAGTATGATACTACAGTTGTAGGTGGTGACCTGAATGGGCGTGTGGGAGCATGTACTGATGGGTAACAGAGTGTGCATGGTGGGAAAGGGCATGGAAGAAGAAATCTAGATTGCAAATTTATACTGGAGTCCTGTGTTGCACTCAACATGGATGTGTGCAATACAGTACTAAGTTCAAGAAATGAAGTTGTCCTTCTCCATTCTGTTAGTCCACAACCCTCAGATCGCTAACTGCTGTATTCTACCTGTTGTTGTCAATACTCTAAAACGTGCTGGCATCGCTGTCTGGTCATCTCTCTAGCACCTTGTTCTCGACAGTGTACCGACCCCAGTGCCAGCAGAAATTGATCATCACTTCTGTATCTCCACCACTTTTAGCTGAGCTCTAGAACTCTCTCCCAGAATCTCTTAGTTCAGTCAGTGACAGGAGAAGGTTGTGTTAATCTGAGCTCCTGCCCGGACCACTTACCAGTGACCTTTAGTGACCATTACACCTACCTGTGTTTGGGGGCAGTGCACTCGTGTTATATAAAAGTGTTATAGCTCAGTTTTTAGCTGTTAGTTTACTTGTTTTTGTTTTTCTGTACTTAGTTTCTTGCTCCTCGCTAAGCTTATTGGGATCATGGCAGGTATAGAGTGCGAGTCTCTAACTGATCTGCATCATCTTATTCTCCAGGTAAGAGAGGAGATGGTTGTGGTGAAGGAAGAGGTCTTGGCTCTAAGGGAGGTTAATGTTAAACTTCAGAGGGAAGTGGATTTGATTAAAGACGAAAATCTAGCTTTCAAGCTTAGCCAAGAGGAAATAAAGTCAAGTAAGGGGAAAAGGGAGGAAGTTGATGAAAAATTGTATTCATGGCAGGTTGTTAAAAATACGGGTGGGAAAGTCACACTCAAGAAGCAGGATAGTAGAATAGGTATGAGTGTGACAAATACATTCTCTCCTTTGCGAGACGAATGTGAGGGAAAAGATAGTCAGGATAAGGGAGGGATAACCGAAGTGCCTGCCGCCGACTCAGCTCCAACCTCTGACGCTGTGCTACCTACCACCACCACTACCCCCACCACCACCACCACCAAGGGAGCTTCTGCCACCACCAATCTCTCCAACTGCAGCTGCTGGATCCTCCCGAGGGAAAGGTAAGTCTGTGTCCCGAGAAGGTAAGTCTGTGTCGATTGTGGGCGACTCCATGGTAAGACATTTAGTTAGGGCTACCCACACTAAACTTAGGAAGGTTGTGTGTCTGCCTGGCCATGGAGTTGGGAGGGTTTTAGAGAAGATGGACCACATCTTGGAAGATAGTGGAGATAACCCCATTATCTGTCTCAGTGCCGGGAGTAACGATGTTGGTAAGGGTAGAAGTGAGGAACTGCTGCAGCAGTATCGGGATGTGTTAGATAAAGTTAGGATGAAGGGAGGGATCCCTGTAGTACATTGTATCCTACCCAGAAGAGGAGTTCCCAAGGAATGGACATCCAGGGCGATTGGTGTCAATTGCCGGTTGGAGAAATATTGCAAAGAAAAAGCAATACCATTCATTGATAACTGGGATAGTTTCTATGGGAGAGATGGGATGTACGCAAGGGATGGGGTTCATCTTTCACGGTTAGGGGTTTCTACATTAGCTAGTTCTTTAGATAGGGTGGTTGTGGGGTTTTGAACAGAAATATTGAGAGTGTAAATGAGAGGTTAAATGGAACAATTTTAGCGTCAGGCGAAAGCGATAAGGATATTCAGTCTCATGCTAAAAATGATGACTGTAATGCAAATGATAGTAGTGATGGTGCAACGGAAGATGGAAATGTCGCTAACAACAAAGGTAAATTAGGTATAAAGAAAAGAAGTAAATTGAGAGTATATTACACAAACTGTAGGAGTCTATGTAACAAAATGAACGAACTTAGAGCCCTTGTTAGCAAAGAAAATATAGACATAATAGCGCTAACTGAAACGTGGATTAATACAGAAACCAGGCATTTTTTAGCAGAATTTGATATACCAGGATATAGTTTGTTTAAATATGACCGAACAAGTAAGAGGGGTGGCGGTATAGCAGTGTTTGTCAGGAGTACATTAAAAAGCTGTATTAAATCAGGTATTAGACTAAATAACGATAATGAAAGTGTTTGGGTAGAGGTTAACGAAGGTAGTGAGACCATAGTTATTGGAGTTATGTATAGACCGCCAAATATGAGTAGAAATGACGGAACGTCATTATGGGAGGAAATTAAAATGGCATCAAGGTTTAGCAATGTGTGCATTATGGGGGATTTTAATTTTCCGAATATAGATTGGCAGCATCAAATAGGAGACTATGATTCTGAGGAGTTTATAGAGGTAGTACAAGATAGTTTTTTATTTCAATTCATAGATACGCCGACTAGAGGTAATAATATTCTCGATTTAGTTTTCAGTAATAATGAACATATGGTAAATAATGTAGAGATAGGGGACCACCTAGGAAATAGTGACCACAATTCTGTGTATTTTAATATACAATGGAAAGGTAATACCAGAGAGAATACAACATTAATACCTGACTTTAGAAAAGCCAATTATGGTGGGTTAAGAAGAGCCCTACTAGCGGACCCTATGGTCAAAAAATTAAGTCGATCCAGGTGTCCAAATGAGTGTACCCCGTCTCAGGCACCTGTCATCTTAAGTCAGGAAGAGACGTCAACCTTGGTAGATACATACGATAATTTTATCAAGTCAGTATTCAATGCACAAAATAAATACATCCCCAAAAGAAAATTTAGATCAACACAGAACCAACCCAAATGGATGAATAATAGACTATTAGATCTTCTAGGACAAAAGAGAGGAATATATAGAAAAATTAGAAAAGGCGAAATTCACCTACTTGCTTACTATCAGAATCTATCAAGACAGGTAAAAAAGGATATTAGGAAAGAAAAAAGAAATTATGAAATTAAGGTTGCCAATGACTCAAAAAATAATCCTAAAGCTTTTTACCAACTATATAAATCCAAGGTTAGAGATGTAATTGGTCCCCTTAAAACTTCGATAGGAGAAATGACAGAAAATGATTTAGAAATGTGCAGTACATTAAATAGTCAATTTCTTTCCGTTTTCACTAATGAAAATTTGGCACAGTTTCCAGAAGTCCGTAAGGTATATAGCGATAGTATAGAAAATAGGTTAAGTACGGTTACTATAAGTAGAAATGATGTGCTTAAGGAAATTGACAGACTGAAACCTCATAAATCGCCTGGTCCTGATGAGGTATATGCTAGAGTATTAAAAGAATGTAGGGATGAGTTAAGTTACCCATTAACATTTTTATTTAACAAGTCATTGGAGACAGGTATAGTTCCAGAAGCTTGGAAGCTTGCAAACGTAGTTCCGATCTTCAAAAAAGGTGACAAATCAATAGCATCCAATTACCGTCCCATTAGTCTTACATCAATCATAGGAAAGCTACTAGAGTCAATTATTGCTAGTAAAATTAGAAACCACTTAGATACATTTAATTTAATAAATTCTTCTCAGCATGGATTCACTCAGGGACGTTCTTGCCTTACTAATTTGCTTAGTTTTTTCTCAGAGGTATATGAAGCAGTAGATAATGACAAGTCATATGATATAATATATTAGATTTCAGTAAAGCTTTCGACAGAGTCCCCCATGAGAGATTGATGAGAAAGGTTGAGGCGCATGGAATAGGTGGGGCGTTGTTGGGATGGATTAGGTCATGGCTAATTGGTAGGAAGCAGAGAGTCAGCATAAATGGTACGAAGTCAGAATGGGGAGCAGTCAAAAGTGGTGTCCCCCAGGGATCTGTATTAGGTCCTCTGTTGTTTGTTATATACATAAATGACCTTGATTTAGGTATAACTAGTAGGATAAGTAAATTTGCAGACGATACCAAAATGGGGAGAACAATTGATTCAGATAGAGATATAGAGTGCCTCCAAAGGGATCTAGATACCTTACACGAATGGTCAGTAAATTGGCAGATGAAGTTTAACATTGACAAATGCAAGGTATTAAAGATAGGGAAGATGCATACAAATGTTAAATATAAACTAGCTAATGTGGAATTAGAAAACTCGAATTGTGAGAAAGATCTAGGTGTGTTTGTTAGCAATGATTTGAAGCCTAGACAACAGTGTATAAGCGTTCGAAACAAGGCAAACAGGATTCTCGGGTTCATCTCAAGGAGTGTGAGTAACAGAACTGCTGATGTTATCTTAAAACTTTACTTGTCATTAGTGAGACCCCATATGGATTATGCTGTTCAATTTTGGTGTCCTTATTACAGAATGGACATAGATTCATTGGAGAGAGTACAACGTAGAATGACAAAAATGATCCATAATATTAGAAATCTTCCGTATAAAGAAAGGTTGAAGAAATTAGGCTTACATTCGTTAGAGAGACGCAGAGTTAGAGGGGATATGATAGAGGTGTTCAAGTGGGTTAGTGGGATTAACAAAGGGGACATGACAAATGTACTAAAGCTCAGTGATAGCGAAAGAACTCGTACCAATGGTTTCAAATTAGATAAATTTCGTTTCAGAAAAGATATAGGCAAATATTGGTTTGGTAACAGAGTTGTAGATGGGTGGAATGGACTACCAAGTGCTATAGTGGGATTAAAAACGATAGGGAGCTTTAAGATAAAATTGGATAAGCATATGGACGAGAAGGGTTGGGTGTGAAGGGGGATCAGCAGGGTTGGGCCAATCAGCGCTCTGCAGACCCCCGTAATCCTGCGTTAATCTCTAACCGTTTTGGTAAGATGATCCTCAGGGTATTAGAGTGTTGAGCCTATAATTGGGCTTTGTAATTGGGGTTGTGTGGGACAGGGATCTGCCTTGCTTAGGCCAATCGGCTTTCTGAAGACTCCCATTTTCTTATGTTCTTATGTTCTTATGTAAATGATTGAGTCATCCGATCACATATAGTTCTTGGGGCACCAGTAGCCAGATAGATTACTTCTTAGTGAACTTGAAAGACTGGAAGTTTGTTCGGGATGTAAAGGTCATCCCGAGCAAAAAATTTATCTCCCAACATAAGCTCCTTGTCTGTGACTTGAGCTTAAGGTGAGATCATGTGCGAAAGAAAGTATACTTGCCCAAAAGGAAAGTATGGCTGTTGGATAAATCTAAATACAAGGATAGGTTTTGCAGTGAACTGGAGGAAATGGATAGGAATAGGGGCACAAAGCCAAATGATGTAAATAGATAATGGAACTTCCTTGAATGTAGCCTTCTTGCCGCCACTGACAAAGTCTGTGGCAAAACTAAGTGTGTCAGAAATTATAATGGAACAATTGTTTATGCTGACAAAGAAATCAGTGATGCATGGAAGTTACACTACGAACGATTACTAAACGTAGAGTGTGAGTGGAATAGAGAGCAGCTCAGTAACGAAAAGCCAATACTGTACTTGGCCCTCTTCTTTGATGGTTCCAGCTGCTGTAAGCTTCACAATAAATAAAATGAAGGATGGAAAAGCTGCAAGGTACTCTTGTAGGAATCGTTTTTTACACCATACCCGAAAGAGGATTTATGGAGCTCCGATCTTACTCTCAACCATCTGAACAATTTTACCAACACACCTAAACTTCGTTAAATGCGAAAATAGCCTCACGAAAATATCAAGCCCTGTTGGGGGCACGAACTCTCGACCCTTGGGTGTGAGGCAGACACCTTACCAGTTAGACCAATAGAGATATCCCACTTGGCCTGGTCGGCTCAGGGTATTTCCGCATCCGATCTGTTTAGGCTAGCCTATTTTCACTGACTTTACACTCTGGCATTATTGCTGAAATGATAAAAGCCTCAGGTGACTTAGAAGCGAGACTGGTCACTGAGCTAATAAAATCCATCATTAGGGAGGAAAGAATCCCTGATCAATGGCATAGAAGTGTAATAGTAAACATATTTAAGGGTACGGGGGATTCGTTAGATAGAGGAAATTATAGGGCCCTGGAAATGCTTGCTCAAGTCATGAAGGTTTGTGAGAGAGTCTTTGAAGGCATGATCACAGGCCACAGGCCTTAGCGCAATTGGTAGAGCACTCACCTGCAAACCGTGAGGTTGAGGGTTCGTGTCTCGGGCCAGCCAGTGTGCTATTTGGCAGATGCCAGTGCTGGGGTGTACTGTGCAGTCTAGCAATCTGTGGCAACTGTTCACTGAAGTCCCTAGCCCAGCTACTGAGCAGGGAGGGCATGGTGGTAAAAAACGCATCATCATCGGGGAAAGCATTTCTATCGACGATATGCAGTTCGGTTTTATGCCAGGACGTCGTACTGTACAATTTATGCTATCGCCATTGTCAGGCAGCTGCAGGAAATATATTTACTTAAAGATAGGGATCTGTATATTTGTGTTTGTAGATCCGGAGAAGTCCTTTGATAGGATGCCCAGAGATGTTGTACAGTGGGCTATAGGAAAAATTGGCGTCGAGGAGTGGTTTATGCTTGTGATAATGAAGATGTATGAGGACTCACGAACGGCAGTGAAGGCGAAAGGTGTACTGAGTGAGGAGTTCACAATGCGAGTTGGAGTCCACCAGGGTTCTGTGTTAAGCCCTGTCCTCTTTGTTATGGTTCTAGAGGCACTATCTGGAGATTTTAGAGTTGGGCTCCCCTGGGAACTGCTATTTTTGTTTTCTATATTCCAACTTCTCCCTCTCAGGCATAGGCTGAGAGCCTGCACACTCAACCACTGAACACGGTGAGGCCCATGAGGTCTTGTTCCGATCTAGGGAGTGAGACATGCGAATCACCCCGGCTCGAAGCAATCCCATCTCTGAAGCTGCTCCGCCTCTGCGCTTCACAGTCTCACTCCCACTCCCCAGACTCGGACCCTCACTCACAGAACGCCACCTATTGAGCAATTAACTCACTAGGCATTGCCCCCCCTGTAGCATATTTTGAATATGGGAATATTCATACAGTGCTATTTAATCAGGAAACAATGAGGGTTTTTTGGGGGGGGCATTTCGGTGTGCTGTGGTAATGCACTGAAACTAGGTACAGCACAAATTCCATCCCAATAATATCTTCCCATTGACATATTGGGATTCGAACCTGGGTCCATTGGATTACCAGTCTAGTGGCAAGACCACTCTGCCACACCTCCCCTCACAGATGACCTAGTACTAATCACAGATAGTGTGTGGGATGCTGTCAAGTTCAGAAGATGAAGAGAGGGCATGGCAAGTAAAGGGTTCAGAGTTAATATATATAAAACCAAGGTCTTACACAGTAGATTAGGGCTTGGAAATGTAGAAAAAAGTGGTACATACCCATGCGCAGTATGCAGAAAAGAGGTGGGCGCGAACTTGATACAGTGTAGCGTCTGCTGCTGCTGAGTACACCATAGGAAGAAGCGCTGCACTAGAATAAAGGGACCTCTAACGAGGACGAAGTCCGAAGTTGAGAAATTTGTATGCATGGTATGCAAAGGTGAGATTGTGATCAATGATCAGCTCGAGACTGTTAACTTTGGCAATGAGGCACTAGAGATAGAGGAGCAGTTTTGCTACTTGGGAGATACCATCTCCACTGGTGGTGGGGCCGAGGACGCCACAATCGCCAGAATTAGATGCGGCTGGGGAAAGTTCAGAGAACTGTTGCCACTACTCACTATAAGAAGACTTCCTCTCTCCTTGAAGGGAAAGGAGTTCGCTTCATGTGTTAGAAGCGCAATAACATATGCCTCAGAAGTGTATCCTGTCAAAGTTGATGATATCAACAGAATGGAACACAACGAGATGAAAATGGAGAGATGGATGTGTGGGGCCAAACTGCAAGATAGGATATCTAGTGAAGAGTTGATGAGACGGTTTGGCATCAAGAGTATCAATGATGAGATGCATAGTAGTAGGCTTGGATAGTTCAGGCATATGGAGAGGATGGATGAACTAAGTAGGGTGAGAAGATGCAAGTCTGTGAACGTGGGGGGAGCTGCACCAAGGGGAAGACGAAGAAAGATGTACAGTCTGATCTTGAATATAAAAAACTTAAAATTGAGGCAGCTCTGAATAGGGCTGCCTGGAGCGCCGCCATTAGGAAATGAGACCGGAACCGCACACCGTGTGGAGCACTCGGTCTTTAAATTTATGTACTGTATGTATGTGTGTATATTTACCATATATATCCATCGTTTTATATTTAAATATAGCAAGTTATTTACACAGTAAGCAATGGAAGGCAGGGAATCCTTTATATATTATAGGTTTGACTCCTGTAAGGAGATAAAGAAAACCTAATATTTAGTAGTGGCCCCGTAATCATTGACGAACATGCCTATTACATAAGGCATCCTCTTCAAACACTAATCCGCCGTAGTTTGAATCTACCGCGCAGAGCATTTAAAATCTGAGGAGCCTTCATCATGAGCGCACGCGACCTCACTCATGGCTTCAGTCATTATGAATTGGGTTCTCACTACGAAAAAAACTTCGTAAAAAATAAAAAACAAAAAGAAAATAAGAATAACTATCCAATAAGCTTTCCATCATATCGTAGATGTACTTGTGTGGATCTTTGACCAGACGCTGATTCAGGCGTCATTCTTCCTTCACTGACATATCAAGTAAACCAAAATCCTTAATACATCAACGAATGGGAAGGGGATGGTCGGGAGGGCCCCAGTCGTCAATGATTACGGGGCCACTACTAAATATTAGGTTTTCTTAATCTCCTTACAGGAGTCAAACCTATAATTTATTAGTGGCCCCTCCATCATTGACGAACATGCCTGATTTCTAAGACTGGAGGGGGACATTCGTAATCATATCATAACTCTAGAAAAGCAGATAATCAAACAACCACATAGTATTCTTACTTTTGTAAAAAAAGATATTCGGGTGCATAAACTTTATACAGCCTAAATCTTCAAAAAGGGGTACAAGCAGGAGCGTGCTTCAAAGAAGCCTGCTTGAAAAAGGGTTAACTCTGAGACTCTGTGCACAGATCTGCTAGTTAAGAAGGCACCCCACTTAAAGTAAGTGGTGAAAACTAAAAACTTATAAGTTTACATGTGCACATATAAACCCCATTAACTAGTGGATATATTCCTAAAAATATAACCAAACATAAATGAATTCTTGTACATTCGTAGAAGTACTGAACTCGTGTACTTATGCAGAAGTAATTACTTCAAAAGTAAAAGTCGTAGTTGCCACTACCGAGATTTCTCAAAATCTATTGCTTCACAGCCAAAGCTACTTACAACAAGAATTGTCGTAACACTACTATTAGCTTTTAGCACAATTTCCTGCAATGAATACTACAGAGAAATTTTATAATACAATGCCTACAACCAGTATCACAGCTCGTATGTTCCGAACACATACTCCGGAGGGGTTCTAGGGTGTCCTATGTCACACTGACTGCACCCTCCCCCCCCCCCCCCCCCCTTTTTCTTGAAATTAAACAAAACGTGACTAAAAGGGCCACCTAGACCCTCTGCCGTAAAGCTATACATGGCAAGGAAGGGTTGTCCAGAGCTACTGAAAGTTATCGAGGCAAAAACTCCTGATTAGAGGCCCACAACTGTGTGGACGTAATAACTTTCACCGAAAGATTATTAAGGAAACGTAAAGAGGCTGTCCCCTTGCGTAAATCGTGGGTCTTACCCACAACGCCGGGATGCTTCTCTTTAAAGTCCTCGACCAAGAGAGAAGCCAGTGTACGCTCCATCAATCGTTCACCCGGACTTGCGACCCATAAAGCACCCTGGTGATTTAGAGGTGCCACTCTTAAATATTTGGTTAGAGCTTGCACTGGGCAAAAAAAATGGTGCAACTTTCCCCTGTTTAACGCCGGCACCGTGAACTCTGAAAACACGTGTTCACTGTGCTCAATCTCGGCTATGAATCCTGGGGAAGGTGCAATGTGAATACACTCATGAAGCCTATCATACCTGAGGTAATTAGGTGCGTTGCTCATCGCCGCCAGCTCAGATACTCTATTCCCGGTAGCCAAAGCCATAAGGAATACTGCCCTTTTGTAAAATCTGCAGTCTTTGGTACATACGGGAACGAGAATAACGACGATGCTTTGTCCAGAGACCATGTAGGCCTGAGCTGACGGGGAGGTGGGCGGAGTTTAAAACCTGTCCACATAAATCACTTTCAGATAAATGTTTCTGCATGAACAGATAAATTAAATAATAAACAACCAACGCCACCGAGGGCACAGTTTGTTGTGTTCTAAGAATCCGAGACGTAAAAGCTTTCCAATGCGATTGAAACTGTCGCTTTGTAGACTGGGTATATTGATTCGTGAATATCTTGGTCACGTCGCTACCATTAGGTGCTAGCCACTTGGCCTCCTGAATGTCCAAAATGAACAAGTCCGCGAGGTTTCTAGGTTGCCAATTGTGTTCTAAGTGGAACAACCCGACCAGGAGGGACACTGGGTGCGGGCACCACGTGTTCAAATGCTGGTACCACACTGTGCCGGCCACAGGGGCGCGATTAGAGAGACCACGCCTCGCTAATCCTGTAGTTTGTTGACTACGTGGCACATTAGAGACGCGTCTGGCGGCGGAAAAGAGATAAATGGAACTCAACCTGTTCTCGTCCGTCATCAGAGCGTCAGGTCCGCCCGCCGGCGTTATCGTCCGGCGGGTGAGGTACGACTGTGAGTATCGTCATACACCTTGGCTGTGGCTGTCCCTCGCTTGCGAGCTCGGTATACTCCCTGAACGGGGAGCCCTCGTCCGAGTCCTGTAAAGGTTTATGATAATTAAAAGCTCCCATAGCTCATTAACACATTGAAAGCAGAGCTGGTGAGCAAAATCATAAAGTATACTAATTAATTTAATTTATATTTAATTGTATTAAAATAAATTACTATAAATAAACACAATATTATCATAAGATAATCATAGAAAATATATATGTTTATTATGATTCAGCTATTAAATTATTTCATTAACAAATAAAAATAAGATAGGGCTACCTGAGCTTAACGGCGGTGAACATACAGCAATGAGAGGTTCAAGTGCCGACACGACAGAGACTGGGGGAAAACTACCCCGCCCCCGGGAACTACCTGGTCACCTGGTGCAACACCGGTAATCCGCCCTGGAAAGAGAATTTTCCGGGGATTAAAGCTCATAGGGTTACACCCAAAAAACGGTACAAAATATGTGCCTCAAAACCGCCGGTCAACGAACCGTAGCACTCCACCACTACTTTTCGTTGTCCTTTAGTATCATATTAAAGATTTCAGCATATCTTTACCTGTCCAGAAGATTTAAGCATATCTTCTGAATCCTCATAAAGGTGAAGCATATCTTTATTAAAGATGAAGTCTTTCAAGTATCCCTTTACACTTGAAACACTAGTAAGATTCCGGCATCTTTTTATCCCATAAAAAGTCTAAGCCTATCTGAATCTCTATTCTGGCGTCACCCAGAAGCCCTCATAGATCGCCGTCTTGAAGGCCGTGATACCCTATTGTATCAATCAATTGTTTGGCAAATTATCGCGAATTGCAAATCAGTTAATATAACCACCCAAAGGTACAACCACCGGGTTTTATATGCAATGTCAAACCAATTGTACCTGCCCCAGACCTCTTTGTAAAAAGGTCGCCGGGAGGGAAAGACTAAACAAACAAACGGCATTGTTTCAATGGCTTATTAAAGATTTCAGCATATCTTTTATCTGTCCAAAAGAATTAAGCATAACTTCTTAATCCTCATAAAGATGAAGCATATCTTTATTAAAGATGAAGTCTTTCAAGTAACCCTTTACACTTGAAACACTAGTAAGATTCAGGCATCTTTTTATCCCATAAAAAGTCTAAGCCTATCTTAATCTCTAATCCGGCTTCTCCCAGAAGCCCTCATAGATCGCCGTCTTGAAGGCCGTGATACCCTATTGTATCAATCAATTGTTTGGCAAATTATCTCGAATCGCAAATCCGTTAATATAACCACCCGAAGGTACAACCGCCGGGTTTTATATACAAGGACCCCAATGGAAATACGCCTAACGGCCTTATTGGGCTATCCTTAGTTGGAATTATGCAAGGCTGGTACATGTCATATTTATAACATACTAAGTGGTACCAACTCTGTAAATTGCTAACTGAATAAATATTATTATTATTATTATTATTATTATTATTATAATTATTATTAATGTCAAACCAATTATACCTGCCCCAGACCTCTTTGTAACAAGGTCGCCGGGAGGTAAAGACCAAACAAACAGACAGCATTGTTTCAATGGCTTTGAAAAGCAGAGAAAACCAAGGCAAACAGGTGTCAGCCTGATCACCTAGAAAACTCGACGGGAATAACAAAGGAAGCCTGATCCCAGGCTCGACCATAGAAAACGCAGTTTCTGATGAGCCCTCAAGCGACCAAACTCGTCGGGGTAACTTACCTATTTTAGCCATCCTGACTAAAACTCGGTAAACAAAAACGGTGTTCTCGGAGCAACGAGAAAAAACTCTGGAAAGGTAACCTACACCAAACCAGACATTTTAACACATGTCATACAAAGGGTGTGCACAAAAATAGGGATACCTGAACAGGAGGGCGTAATGCATAAAGCAAAAACCGGGGCAAAGGTAGCCATGACAGAGACTGGTGGGATAATTACTCCAGGTTCTGCATAGACCCGCCGGGACCCAGCTCTGGAAAAAAATAAAATTTCCAGGAATTAATGCTCATAAGGTTAACCCAAACATGTTCGCACACAAGTGTTAAATAACCCGCCGGGTAACGAGACGTAATACTCAACGACGACAGCTCGCTACGCGGTGGGGTTTCCTAAGTAAAAGATTTCAGAATATCTTAATTTGTCCAAAAGATTTATGAATACCCTCTGACATAATATATAAAGACCAGCATGGCGTTTATAACTGATGAAGTCTTTCCGGTGGTGTTTGTGTCAAGATTCAATTTTGGAAAAAAAAAAAACTAAAAAAAGACGCCGGCCCCCGAATTATCTCGTAGATCAAAAACTGGGAAGCCTGACAAATATACGAGATCTAACTTCTCCCGAAGTATCTTTTTAGATCGCCGTATGTTGAAGGCGGCGATACAAAACGTATCCCTCAATTGTCTGGTTAACTAACTGAATCGTAAATTCGTTATTCCCATCCCTCCAAGGAGCACCCGCCGGGTGTGAATATAAGTTTTTAAAAAAACGTTAACCCCAATTGTGCCCTAAAGCGCCGTATGTTGAAGGAGGCGATACACAATGCATCCCTCAATTGTCTGGTCAACTAAACTGAATTTTGCAAATTCGGGCATCCCACCCTTCCAGGTTGCACCCGCCGGGTGATTTAAAGTTTAAAAGTTAACCCCAATTGTTCCTAACCCCACTTCTTTGTAAAAGATCGCCGGGGAGGAAATACAAAGATCGCGGATTGCAAATCAGTCAATAGAACCACCCAAAGGTACAACCGCCGGGTTTTATATGCAATGTCAAACCAATTGTACCTGCCCCAGACCTCTTTGTAAAAAGGTCGCCGGGAAGGAAAGACTAAACAAACAAACGGCATTGTTTCAATGGCTTATTAAAGATTTCAGCATATCTTTCACCTGTCCAAAAGAATTAAGAATAACTTCTTAATCCTCATAAAGATGAAGCATATCTTTATGAAGTCTTTCAAGTATCCCTTTACACTTGAGACACTAGTAAGATTCAGGCATCTTTTTATCCCATAAAAAGTCTAAGCCTATCTTAATCTCTAATCCGGCTTCTCCCAGAAGCCCTCATAGATCGCCGTCTTGAAGGCCGTGATACCCTATTGTATCAATCAATTGTTTGGCAAATTAACTCGAATCGCAAATCCGTTAATATAACCACCCGAAGGTACAACCGCCGGGTTTTATATGCAATGTCAAACCAATTATACCTGCCCCAGACCTCTCTGTAAAAAGGTCGCCGGGAGGTAAAGACCAAACAAACAGACAGCATTGTTTCAATGGCTTTGAAAAGCAGAGAAAACCAAGTCCAACAGGTGTCCGCCTGATCACCTAGAAAACTGTGTGGAGCCCCCCTCGACGGGAATAAACCAGGAAGCCTGATCCCAGGCTCGACCCTAGAAAACGCAGTTTCTGATGAGCCCTCAAGCGACCAAACTCGTCGGGGTAACTTACCTATTTTAGTCATGCTGACTAAAACTCGGTAAACAAAAACGGTGTTCTCGGAGCAACGAGAAAAACGCCGGAAAGGTAACCCACACTAAACTATACATTACAGGAGGGCGTAATGCATAAAGCAATGAATAACACAGGAAGCCTGATCCCAGGCTCGACCACAGAAAACACAGTTTCTTATGAGCCCTCAAGCGACCAAACTCGTCGGGGTAACTTACCTATTTTGAGCCATCCTGACTAAAACTCGGTAAACAAAAACGGTGTTCTCGGAGCAACGAGAAAAAACGCCGGAAAGGTAACCCACACCATACGAGACAGTTTAACACATTTTATACAAAGGGTGTGCGCAAAAATAGGGATACCTGAACAGGAGGGCGTAATGCATAAAGCAAAAACCGGGGCAAAGGTAGCCATGACAGAGACTGGTGGGATACTTACTCCAGGTTCTGCATAGACCCGCCGGGACCCAGCTCTGGAAAAAAATAAAATTTCCAGGAATTAATGCTCATAAGGTTAACCCAAACATGTTCGCACACAAGTGTTAAATAACCCGCCGGGTAACGAGACGTAATACTCAACGACTACAGCTCGCTACGCGGTGGGGTTTCCTAAGTAAAAGATTTTTTTCATGGTGTAACCGAGAAAAACCCGCCGGAAATAACCCACCCCGTCCAGATACCATCTGAACGCAACACAGGACCGAGGCGTAGCCAAAACACAACTAACGCCGGGCCCAACATAGTCCGTGGAATTAGCCAATACACAACTAACCCAGGACACATAAATAGTCCGTGGAATTAGCCAATACACAACTAAACCAGGACACACATCACACAGTAGTACATAATAATAATAATAATAATAATAATTCTTTATTCCAGACACATAAGATAGATACAGTATAAATACAGTACGACCTAATGGTCCATATCACATATACTTCTCGTCAGAGCACAGATAATAATTATACACAAAGATATATTAATAAAGACACAATAAAATAAAACAATACAGAGGCCTATTTACAGAATAGAGCACATATCACATTTTGTCACAATATAACACAGATAGGCTAACTAAGGCTATTGCTCAATGTTGGTTAACACCTATTGCACAGATCATTGCTCATAGTTCAATTAGACCTATATATTACATTACATACTATGTGTGCAGCAGCTTCTGCCAGTGAGATGTTATACGGGATTCATAGATATGATCACTAGACCAAAGAGCTACAATCAGCGTGTTACTGGAGGATTGCAGTCGCTGCGAAAAGCTGTACACCAGTCTCCTGATGACAGCCCGACAGCACTGCACATCCAACAGTGTGCACACCATACTAGTGCTTTCATATCTAGAGAGACCAATGAACATCTTGAGTATATTATGATAGGATGTACACAGACCATTTATGGTGGCTCTCTTATACAGTACTTCCACCACAAATGGGCCGTGTACATAGAGGAACAATATGTCCGGAACAAAGTTACTTTAGTTTCCCAATTACACATGTGGAATTTTCTCAAGATGGTGTTACCACGTAAATATTATAGGTTTGACTCCTGTAAGGAGATTAAGAAAACCTAATATTTAGTAGTGGCCCCGTAATCATTGACGAACATGCCTATTACATAAGGCATCCTCTTCAAACACTAATCCGCCGTAGTTTTGAATCTACCGCGCAGAGCATTTAAAATCTGAGGAGCCTTCATCATGAGCGCACGCGACCTCACTCATGGCTTCAGTCATTATGAATTGGGTTCTCACTACGAAAAAACTTCGTAAAAAATAAAAATAAAAAGAAAATAAGAATAACTATCCAATAAGCTTTCCATCATATCGTGGATGTACTTGTGTGGATCTTTGACCAGACGCTGATTCAGGCGTCATTCTTCCTTCACTGACATATCAAGTAAACCAAAATCCTTAATACATCAACGAATGGGAAGGGGACGGTCGGGAGGGCCCCAGTCGTCAATGATTACGGGGCCACTACTAAATATTAGGTTTTCTTAATCTCCTTACAGGAGTCAAACCTATAATTTATTAGTGGCCCCTCTATCATTGACGAACATGCCTGATTTCTAAGACTGGAGGGGGACATTCGTAATCATATCATAACTCTAGCAAAGCAGATAATCAAACAACCACATAGTATTCTTACTTTGAAAAAATATATTTAAATACGGCGCAGACCATATAAATACAAAAAAGGGGGTTCAAGCAGGTGCGTGCTTCAAAGAAGCCTGCTTGACAAAAAAGGGTAACTCTGGAGATTCTGTGAACAGATCTGTAGTTACCAAGGCACCCCACTCAACGAGTGGTGTCAAAAAATAACAAGTTATAAGTTTACATGTGCACATAATAAACCCCATAATATTCGTGAAAAATAATTTGCAAAAAATCTCCACTGTTTAATACTAAATTGCTTTCACAGCTAAAACTACTATAACAACTCCATTGTTTTGTACTAACATTGTATTAGCACAATTTCTCGCAGAGAAATTTTCATATCACATTAACCCTAATTGTATCACAGCTCTTATACTCTGGCGGGGTCTAGGGTGTCCTATGTTACACTGACTGCACCCCCCCCCACCCCCCCTTTCCTTGAAATTAAACAAAAGTGACAGTAGGGCCACCTAGACCCTCTGCCTTAAAGCTATACATGGTAAGGAAGGTTTGTCCAGAGTAACTCACAAGTATCTAGTCAAAAACGTATGATTAGACGCCCACAACTGTGTGGACGCAATATCTTCTACTGAAAAATTCTTCAGGAAACGTAAAGAGGCCACCCATTTGCGTAAATCGTGGGCCCTACCCACAACGCCGGGATTACTCTCTTTATTGACTTCGACCAGAAGAGAAGCTAATCTCCGTTTCAGTAAGCGTTTACCCGTACTCGCTACCCATAAAGCACCTTGGGGGTTGAGAGGAGCCACCCTCAAATATTTGGTTAGAGCCTGCACTGGACATAGATTATGGTGCACCTTTCCCCTTTTTAACGCCGGCACAGTGAACTCAGAAAACACGTGTGCACTGTGCTCATTCTTGGCTACAAATCCCGGGGAAGGTGCAATGTGAATACATTCAGTAAGTCTACCAAACCTAAGGCAATTAGGTGTGTTGCTCATCGCCGCCAGCTCAGACACTCTGTTCCCGGTGGCCAATGCCAAAAGGAATACAGCCTTTTTTAAGAGTAATTCAAAATCTGCAGTATTTTGGTACAGACGAGAGTGAAGTAAAGACAATGCCTTGTCCAGAGACCAAGTAGGCATGAGCTGACGGGGAGGTGGGCGGAGTTTAAAACATGCCCTCATAAAACCTGTTTCCTCCGCTACCGGTATGGAGAGACCTGTAAGGTCCCAAAAGGGCACTCTAATCGCAGTTAAGTGATTTTTTAAACGTTACCACAGATAAACGTTTCTGCTCAACCAGATAATTTAAATAATTGAAAACTAAAGCTACCGACGGCACCGTCTGTTCTGTTCTAATGATCCAAGACGTAAAGGCTTGCCAATGTGATTGATACTGTCGTTTCGTAGACTGTGTATATTGATTTAATAATTTATTGGTCACCTCTCTACTGTATGGTGCTAGCCACTTGGCCTCCTGAATGTCCATAATGCAAAAGTCAGCGAGGTCGCTAGGTTGCCAATCGTGTCTAAGTGGAAATACCCGACCGGGAGCGACACCGGGTGCGGTCACCACGTCTTTAATTGCTGGTACCACAACTGCGCCGGCCACAGGGGCGCGACTAGCGAGACTAAGCCTCGATAATCTCGTAGTTTGTTCACTACGTGGCACATTAGTGACGCATCTGGCGGCGGAAACAGATAGATGGAGCTCCATCTGTTCCAGTCTGTCACCAGAGCATCCGGCCCCCTTGCCGGCGTCTTCGTCCGGCGGGTGAGGTATAGAGGGAGCTTGTGAGTCTCCTCGGACGCAAACAGATCCACTTGTGGATGGTAGAGCTCTGCAATCATTTGGTTGAAAATGGGTTGCTTGAGCTCCCATTCTACTGTCGTGATCTGTCTCCGGGACAGAGCGTCTGCCCAGACGTTTGCTACGCCTGGGAGATAAGATGCGTGAAGATAAATGTCTAGTCTGTTGGCTAGAGTAAAAATCTCTTCCGACACGTTTAGCAACTTCCTTGACCTCGTTGACCCTTGTTTCTGAATACAGTGAACTGCGTTCAGATTGTCCATTCTGAAGGCCACCGACTTGCCCCTTAACGCAGGGCCGTGAGCCTGAAGGAAATACAAGGGGACTAGTAATTCTTTGACATTGATGTGGGAGATTTCTAAGTGGGACCAAAGCCCCTGACCCTGGTGCCCCTGATTTGACTGAAATCCCCAACCTATTGTGCCTGACGCATCCGTGTCTACCCATACTGTTGGCGGAGGAGAGGTCCATGACATTATTGAGTGCAACGTTTCCCTCTTCGCCCAGACCGCTAGTAAGGTGTGGATTAATTTTGGGATGGGCCATAACTTTCCCGCCGGTAAGTGTGGGAAATATTTGTTGCCTTCCAATATTAAACGTTTTACTTTCAACCGGCCCAATATTACATTTAGTTGAATCCAGTTGAGAGAGCCGACCAGAGACTCCCAGACCCTTCGCGTTGTAGTCAGACTGTGAAGAAACATGAACAGTTTCCTGCGAAACCTGTTGCGATTGTCCACACTCTGACTCAGAGTGAGAGCAGCTGTGTCCCAGACCAGCCCTATCCACTGAATTACTCGTGAGGGAACAAGGTTTGACTTTACCAGATTTACCTTGAACCCTAGAGATTTGACATGATTTAAAAGTATGTTGACATGTTTGATGCATAATTGCTCTGTCTCTGCCACCACCAGCCAGTCGTCTAGGTACCACAACACTCTGATTCCTTGCTTTAATAACGGCATCAGGGCTTGCCGGACTAACTTCGTGAATAATTGAGGTGCCAGGTTCAAACCGAATGGCATCCTTTGAAAAACAAAATTTTGGTGCCTGATCCGTAAGGCCAGAAACCTTTGAAACCTTTTGTTTACCGATACGTGCCAATAAGTGTCTGTCAGGTCTAGGGAACACATCCAACCTCCCGGCGGAAGTGTTAGCCTGATTTGGTGTACTGTTAACATACGGAATGACTCGTTGTGAATGTGAAGGTTCAGATAAGACAGGTCTACGACTGGTCTCATCTGAACACTGTCCCTTTTGGGAACCAAAAATAGCTTGGACGTGAATACAGGGTAATTTGGGGGGACCGGGATGATAACATTCTTGGCAATCATTTCCTGGACCAGTGACTCCACCTCTAATGAAACAACATTCGCCGTTGTCGGCTGACGTAAGCGAGGTCGCCGGAGCCACTGCCAAGTGATGCCTTTGCGTGCCACCATCCGTGCCCAAGTTTTTAACGGCCACGCTTGGTGACACGTTCGGAATGACCCAGTTAGCAGACAAGGGTTCGCCGGCTGTACTACCCTCGGATCCGCCGGCCTTAAGACTGGCACCGGGAGTGAGAGAGACTTTAGTTTTTTGATGGTGGTGGAGTTGTGGTGGTGGACGCTTCGCCGGCTGGCTGGCGTTGGCTGAAGACGGGCCCTGACCTGACTTATTATAGCCGCGTCCTCTTTGACCTGAAAACCTACTCTGTCTATGCCTGTACTGACCTTGAGGGGAGGAGGAGGACTTAGGTGGAAGAAAGGGCTTAGATCCCCCCGGCTGAGCCTTAGCGACTGGCCTGGGTTTGGGGAAGTTAAAGGCAGGTTTCTTAGAAGGGGTGGGATTGTGTTTAAAGGCCTGAGCCATATTGAACACCATTCGCCACACGTCAGGGGTCATTAAAGAGGGAGTGAGCACTGGTGACATGACCACCTGATTCGCAATGCGATCAGGCAGTTTTCGGACTAAGGACATTCTGAGGTCTTGTCTCGCTCGTACCGCCTCAAGCAAGGCGGTGCGGATGTCACCCAAAGATTGGATTGACGACTGAAGAAGCAGTCGCCGGGACAATTCAACCGATCGTCTGGCGTCCGCGTCTGCGATTGCCTGAGTGGACCGGAGCAAAGACTTGCTATCTGTTGAGACACTATGTATTGAGAGAACAGGCGAAAAGCTTTTCCCCTTAGCCTAAATTCTCGTTCTAGGTGAGTTGAGGTAGGGGTAGTGAAAGGTTCTTTTAGCTCACAGAGATTAATTTTAGGGGCAGCTAAGAAAGCAAACAAGGCTGAAGGGACTCCGCCGGCAGAACACACTGGCATGGAGAACCAAGAATGAGTATCTTGAGGGATCTGGTGGGAAGTTTTGGAAGTAAATGTGGTCGCAAAGTTTTGAGCCTCTGCCTCCCATTCCACCCAAGGTCCTGGACCCAACTGCCCCACCTTCAAGACTGGATTAGCTGCTGTGTCTGTGACGGTTAGCAAATCTAGTTCTGGAGTGAGAGCTGACAGAGTCTTAATGTCATTAAATCCGTCATGCTTAGACCAGTCTGAAAAAAGTTTTGAAGCTGAGGCAGAGGGTAAAGCCGGCTTAGCAGCATAAACAAAATAATCTTGGTGATAATAACTAGGTATAGCCTTGATATTGACATCTAGTACCTTGCCTAAAGTATCCAAGGCCCTTAATTTTCTAGATTTATTGCCCTGGATGACCCACTCACGTGGTACTGGGAGTTCCCCTGACAAGGTAGGTTGGGCAATCTCTGGTTTAGTGGGGGTCAAAAGGACCCATGACTCGTCTGGTCCGTAAAGCAAGGGCATAGCCACCTTTCTGAGAGGCGCTCTGTCTAGGGGGGGTGGATTGACATCCGTTATCACCCTTACATTGGAAGTGGTCAATGCCGCCGTAGCAGGCCTAGTAACCACTGATGGTGACAGAGGGGGAGGGTGAGGGATCTGAGTTAAAGCAATAGAAGTCATCAGAGGCCGTACCGTAGAGCTTGTCGTGGGAGCTCCCAAGTCCACTGTGGGAGTTTCCTGCTGTTGGCTAAAATTTTTAGATAAAGCATTACTGAGTAGCCCATCAATTTCCTGTGCAGTGACAAATTGACTTGATGATGTACTAACTAGTGAATCATTAAGATCTTGTGCGGCGTCTAAGCCTGAACCTGACTTGCCCTTCCATATCTGAGATAATTGAAACCTCGTCTTTTTGATCCTGTTCCTCCTGAGAAGATCCCGCCGAAGCTGGGGTATCACCTTGTTGCCAAGATAAGTCAGGGATAGAGGATGGGATCGCCGCGTCCCGGTGGACGTCAGCCACTGTGTGAATAGTATGAGCCGGAAGTGGGTGGTCAGGTCCTGGCTGAGAAAAATGCCAAACACCTAGGCCTTGGCCTACACTCCCTTGGGAGTCCGCAACACTCTCACCCCCTGAGCCCCCTGAATTCTCTAATTCCAGGGTTAAAATTTTAATGGGTAAATCATCTTTAGGTACAGGCACTATACTGGACCCTTGAGCCCGAACACCAACTCTGTCTGGGGTAGAGGTACGATGAGAAGCACTAGAAACTGGTGAATGTCGTGAGGCCTTTTTATCATGGGAATCCCTCTTTGAAGATTTATGGCTGCGGTGTGACCGTGAACTACTCTTCGATTTGTAGGATTTATCGCCGTGACCACTGGTGGAACTTTCTGTCTTACTCTTCTTACTCGATGGTGAAGAGGCAAGACTAGATGGCTGGTGTCTGAGAGGTGACCTAGACCGAGATCTCTCCCGGGACGAGGAGGCTGCCGCCGGGGGTGTAGGCTCCCGTCGACGTTTCGCAGTAGCAGTAGGGGCAGACACAGAAACTTGACCAGTCTCTGCCGGCTTACGACTAGTTACTCGAGAGGGACGTTTAGGGGGAGGGTGCTCAACAAGAAGCCTATCCCAAAGAGGGACGTTGTCACATTGAAGTGACTTATGAGCCACAATCGTAGTATATGCTGCCATCTGTTGCCTAACCTCTCGTAAGGCGACCGCTGCGGTCTTATCATTATCGCAGAGGACTTTGACACTTAATTGGGAGCAAAATGAACATTTGCGCATCACCCACAGACCCCTTGAACGGTCTAGACATTTAACACACCTGATGCAAAGAGTGTGCGTTAAAATAGGGATACCGGCACAGGTAGGGGTAATGCATAAAGCAAAAACTGGAGCAAAGGTAGCCATGACAGAGACTGGTGGGAAACTACTGCAGGGTCTGTATTGGTCCGCCGGGGCCCAGCTCTGGAAAAAAATAAAATTTCCAAGAGTTGTTGTTGTTGTTGTTGTTGTTGTTCCCCAAGCTGCCTGGCCGAACAGCCCCAAGGCCCTGAGCAAGGCCAAGGCCATAACCGAGCGCCCCCACAGAACCCTCCCCGCCGACCACAATAAAGCCTGGGTGACCGAAGCCACTCCATGGCGGGGAGCTGAGGAGGGTGCGGAAATGCCCGGGAAACCAAAGCCCCACCCAGGGCCCTGTGTCCCTCAGCAATTATGAAGAGAAAGTTGAGGGGCAAGGGAAAAATGTGACGCTTTGGCTTCCAATCTTGGTAGATTGGGAGGTCAATCCACGTTAGAGACGCCGTCACTTGAGATCTAGAAAATATATAAGTAAAAGGAACAGTCAGAGTAAGCTATGGGTATGGCAGAGATTGCTCAGTTCTCACTCTAATAGACCAGCCCATCACCACATGACTAGAACCCAATCCTCTCAGCATCAGCTAGGAAATGCCCTAGAAAGCCGCCTTTGGCGGGGGGATAGCTCCCCTATTTCAACCCTTTTCGGGGTTGGGCACCCGCCCAAGAGTTAATGCTCATAAGGTTAACCCAACATGATCGCATACACACACACACACACACACCACTGTGTCACTAACCCGCCGGGTAACGAGCCTTAATGTCACCACGATCACAGCTCGCTACGCGGCGGGATCCTATAAAGATTTCGCATATCGAAACATGTCCTTAGAAAGTTAAGAATACCCTCTGACATAATAATATAAAGGACCAGTATGGCGTTTATAACATAGTCTTTCTGGTGGTGACTGTCTCAAGATTCAATTTTGGAAAAACAACCCCCCACAAAGACGCCGGCACCAGAATTATTTAGCAGAATAACACAGGGCAGGCTGATACGAGATCTGATTTCTAACGAATTGTCACAAAGGATCGCCGTAAGTTTGAAGGCGGCGATACATTAACGTATCTCTCAATTAACTGGTTAACTATATGGAATTGTAAATTCCTTATTTCCTCCTCCCAGGAGCACCCGCCGGGTGTGAGAAATTTGTAAAAAGATGTTAAACCTAATTGAGCCTTCGATCGCTGTCCGGCTGAAGGCGGAGATACCTAAAGTACCACGTAAAATGGATCGGTTAACGAAATTGAATGACCAAGACGTTCATCCCACCCTACCAAGGTGCACCCGCCGGGTGAGATGTAAACAACGTTAACCCCATAAGTTCCTGTCCCCACTTCTTTGTAAAAGATCGCCGGGGAGGAAAGCCCTCAATCAACAGCTAGGTTTGTTCTATGTGGTTTGTAAAACCGGGTAGAAAAACTACATAACATTTGTCCGCATGAACAAAGTTAGATGGGTACAGCCAGACCGCCGGGGATCATAGGGAGCCTGAAACAGGCACCAACACAGAGACGCAGTTCTGGAGAGCCACAGACACCTCCTCGCCGGGGACACAAGCCTGTGTTGAAACCACGCGTGGCTCAACACGGCTCTCGGCCGGGTTTTTTCATGGTGAAACCGAGAAAAACCTGCCGGAAAGTAACCCACCCCGTCCAGAAACCAACTGAACGCACAACGGACCTGGGAATAAGCCAAGCACGACTAACCCAGGGCCCACACAATAATCCGTGGATTTAGCCAATACACAACTAATCCAGGAAACAAACATAGTCCGTGGAATTAGCCAATACACAACTAAACCAGGATACACATGACACAGTAGGACATATTTATAAATAAACAATAACACTTGTACATGTGGCAAAGCTACGAGCGGCTGGCTAGGCCTAAGCAGACGGCATACGAAAAGTTGAAATAAAAACAAAAATATTGGAAATATAACAACAGGAACCACCGCCAACACACCACTGTAGTAAAGACTTCCGACTAAGGGAAGACTGACTCGGGACCCAGAAAAAACTTCACTAAGTGAAGAAAAATACGCTGGGAACGTCAGAAGCACAGCTTGCCTCATCAGAACGATAAGAGGCAGCATAAAATAACGCGTAATGAAAGCCGCCTGCATCACAAGCTAACTCAACTGTGAAAAGATCACAAGTCCACAACAGGACCACGAGGGTACATCCGAAATAGATGCCCCAAACACACGACCCAAAATACACTGCACTGCGGGCAACCAACCCAGGACTCCTGCTACACATATCCTAACCTTACTCGATACATCCCGGAGTAAACAAATGAGAAAAAACTCACTAGGGACGCAGCAAATGCGGAACCAGCGGAGCGTGGGGAGACACGTCCGGGCAGGTTGAGCGCAGAGCAGAGAAGGAAGAATGACGCCTGAATCAGCGTCTGGTCAAAGATCCACACAAGTACATCCACGATATGATGGAAAGCTTATTGGATAGTTATTCTTATTTTCTTTTTGTTTTTATTTTTTACAAAGTTTTTTCGTAGTGAGAACCCAATTCATAATGACTGAAGCCATGAGTGAGGTCGCGTGCGCTCATGATGAAGGCTCCTCAGATTTTAAATGCTCTGCGCGGTAGATTCAAAACTACGGCGGATTAGTGTTTGAAGAGGATGCCTTATGTAATAGGCATGTTCGTCAATGATGGAGGGGCCACTAATAAATAGCTGTCTGTGCTGACGACCGATATCTGCATCATCTGAGCAATCGTTTGAGATAATGTGTCCCAGGTATTTTATTTTGTTTATTTCTTGAATAATTTGATTATTGAGTGAGAAATTTGGCAGTTTACTTTTATACAGTAATTTTGATCTAAATATAAGAACAGCACTTTTCAGTGGGTTGAATTTAACACAATGTTTACTACCAAAAGATTCACATATATCAAGAAGTTTGCTCAGACCCGCAGAAGACGGTGCAATAATGACCAGATCATCAGCATACATGAGATGGTTGATTATTTTATTCCCACCATAACATCCAATCTGCTCTTTATTCAATTTATCACTTAATTCATCCATATATACAGTAAACTTCCGTTAATCCGAAGGGCAGCGGACCGGCCCTCGTTCGGATTAGTGGATTTTTCGGATTATCGGACTTTACCCCTATGAACCTGTGTATGACGAAAACATTGAGGCATTAGGCCACCCAAATGACACAATGGTGCACACACACATATCATATGTTGTTGTTGTTGTTGTTGTTCCCCAAGCTGCCTGGCCGAACAGCCCCAAGGCCCCGAGTAAGGCCAAGGCCATAAACGAGCGCCCCCACAGAACCCTCCCTGCCGACCACAATAAAGCCTGGGTGACCGAAGCCACTCCAAGGCGGGGAGCTGAGAGGGTGCTTAAACGCCCGGGAAACCAAAGCCCCACCCAGGGCCCTGTGCCCCTCAGCAATTATGAAGAGAAAGTTGAGGGGCAAAGGAATAATGTGACGCTTCAGCTTCCAATCTTGGTAGATTGGGAGGTCAATCCACGGAAGAGACGCCATCACATGAGATCTAGAAAATATATAAGTAAAAGGAACAGTCAGAGTAAGCTATGGGTATGGCAGAGATCGCTCAGGTCTCACTCTGATAGACCAGCCCATCACCACACACATATCATATGTTCATGAAATCACTTCAAAAGTTTACCATTGTCATTGTAGCCTATTACCTACTTCAAAACATTCAGATTAATGGTCAAAGGAATCTGCTGATATAAACGTCTTCTTCTTCCGTCTACTAGCGAGTTTGTCTTGCTCTTGAAGATCAGATCAGATGTGGTTCGGGAAGTAATGCCTTAACAACGGCACTTCCCTGAGAGGTTCTTGTAATTTTCATTTTGTGATTTTCCTTTTGTGACGTGCTCTGTTATATTATATTGTATTGAAAGCACCCTTGTCTTGTTGTCTTGAAAGCACCCTTGGGACGCTCCGATCACTGAACTATAAATAAGTAGCGTATCGGAACGTCCAAAGGTGCGTTTTCAAGCTCAAGACTGAATGCGCTTGCAGAAAATGCGGTGCAGCCCAGTAGCGCATCGGAGCGTCCCAAGGATGCGTTCAAGAGCAAAACAAACTCTCTAGCAGACGATGTGGAAGAAGAAGAAGAAGAAGGAGTTTACGTTTATATCAGTAGCTTCCTTTGACCATTAATCTGAATGTTTTGAAGTAGGTAATAGGCTACAATGACAATGGTAAACTTTTAAAGTGAATTCATGAACATATGATATGTGTGTGCTCCATTATGTGTCATTTGAGTGGACTAATGCCTCAAAAAGGGGACTTTGGGACTTCTTGAAATTCGGACCATCGGGTGAATTCGGATTTGGCCTCAAATTGAAAAATTCGGACTATTGGGAGATTCGAATCATCGGTCGTCGGATTAACGGACTTTTACTGTACATTGAATAAGTAAGGTGAGAGAATACTACCCTGTCTCACTCCATTGGTTACTGTAAAGGAATCCGAAATAATGTTACCCCATCTTACATTAAATGTTTGATTGGCGTACCAGTACTTCAAGATTCTCAGTATATAGGATGGCACTCCCCTTGTTGCTAATTTATCAAACAAGATATTGTGGCAGACTCTGTCAAATGCCTTACTAGCATCAAGAAAGCATGCAAAAATAGAGCTGTTCATTTTGATGTACCCATCCACTAGCTCCTTCAGAGTGTAGATGCACTGGTCCATACCATGATTCTTTTTAAAACCAAATTGATTACTATTCAGAAGTTGAGATATACACTGATATTCTGTCTAAAATTATTAACTCTAGTATCTTACTTACAATACTGGCAAGGGCAATAGGTCTATAGTTGTCTTTTGATGTAATTTTGCCAGCCTTGTCTTTAATTACTGGTATCAAGGTAACGGACATCATAGATTCTGGTAGGAAACCATGGATTAGAAAGCTGGTAAAGCAACTGCTGAGTTTCTCCAAGAGGAGAGTGGAGGAGTACTTCAAATGTTCAGCATATATACCATCAAAACCACAGGATTTGTTAGCATCTAGCCTACTTATTGCAGCCTTGATTTTTTCACTTGTAACTTTAATTGTGTCATATTTTCTTCTTTGTTACACTCTGTTGTAGCAGCAATGGTATTTCCTTGGTGCCCAACAGAGTTAAACAAAGTTTGGTAATGTGTTTTCCAAAGATTGGCTATGTTATTAGTACCAGAGATCCCATCTACACTAACGGGTAGAGGTGTGCAGCTATTATGCATTTTTTAATATCCTTCCAGAAGGCCAATGTGTCTTTGCTAGCAAAGTTTTTGGCCAATGCTTCTCTTCTTAATACATTTTCATTGTTTTTTATATCTGATTGCATACTTGCATCTAGCCTTTAGTCTGGTGAACATGTCAAAAATGGGTCCCTGTCTCGGTTTGTTATGATCCAGCCATACACTACGAGCATCTCGGGATGCCTGGTATAGTTCTGAAACATGGTCATTCCACCCAGGTTTGTTAAAAGAGTAATTTTGTTATGCTTGTGAAATACTATGTCACTAGCCTTAGTAAGACAAGATATATATTATTGTACAGCTTGCTGACCTCTTCTCGATGACTAGCATTAACACAATTGGGGTCTTCACAGGTAATGGCATCCTCACTGCCAGGATCAAGCTCAGAAAGGAGAGTGTGTGTTAAAGTGCAAAATTGCTCACACTCCTCCTCGTCAAGCCCGCCCCATGGCAGTTTTGGATTTACACTATTGTTTGACTGGGTTAATTCTGGCGCTCTTTCCAAACTAGCTGTTAAGGTCAATGGGATATGATCTTCATCTGTATATGTATACTGAATTTCCATATTTGTTATCATATCATGGAAATCAGCACTAGCTACGGTATGATCTAGCCAAGACGTTGAGCCCCATGATGCACTGACACATGTGTAACTACTATGAGGGAGCATGAGCATATTTAGAAAATAAATCAATAACACTTGTATAAATGATGTGGTAAAGCTACGAGAGGCTGGCTAGGCCTAGGCAGACGGATAACATTAACATGTCGGAATATAAACAAAAAGCACTGAATTATATCACAACAGGAACCACCGCCAACACACCACTGTAGCAAATACTTCCGGCAAAGGGAAGAACTGACTCGGGACCCAGAAAAAACTTCACTAAGTGAAGAAAAATACGCTACCTCATCAGAAAGATAAGAGGAAGCAATAACGCGTAATGAAAGCCGCCTGCATCACAAAGCTAGCTAACTGTGAAAAAGTTCACCTGTCCACAACCGGACCACGAGGGTACATCCGAAATAGATGCCCCAAACACACGACCCAAAATACACTGCACTGCGGGCAACCAGCCCAGGACACTCCTGCTACGCATATCCTAACCTTACTCGATACATCCCGGAGTAAACAAATGAGAAAAAACTCACTAGGGACGCAGCAAATGCGGAACCAGCGGAGCGTGGAGAGACACGTCCGGGCCGGCTGACCGCAGAGCAGAGAAGGAAGAATGACGCCTGAATCAGCGTCTGGTCAAAGATCCACACAAGTACATCTACGATATGATGGAAAGCTTATTGGATAGTTATTCTTATTTTCTTTTTGTTTTTTATTTTTTACGAAGTTTTTTTCGTAGTGAGAACCCAATTCATAATGACTGAAGCCATGAGTGAGGTCGCGTGCGCTCATGATGAAGGCTCCTCAGATTTTAAATGCTCTGCGCGGTAGATTCAAACTACGGCGGATTAGTGTTTGAAGAGGATGCCTTATGTAATAGGCATGTTCGTCAATGATGGAGGGGCCACTAATAAATATACTATATCACCGTTCTGACTGGAGCATCCCACCACCATAGATTATTTTATTAGATAAAGTAAGCCTGAATAAGATGAAAGTAATGAGCAGCAGGGTGTAATAATAATAATAATAATAATAGTCATTGTTCCCTGATTAAATAGCACTGTATGAATATTCCCATATTCAAAATATGCTATAGGGGTGCAATGCCTAGTGAGTTATCTGCTCAACAGGTGGCGTTGTGTGTGTGTAAGTGTGAGAGTCCGAGTGTAGGGGTTGAGACAGTGAAGCACGGGAACGAGGTGGCTTCAGAGATGGGGGTCGTTTCGGGCCATGAGTGAGCACCGTGCCTCATGTGAAGGCAAGATGGCAGGTGCTCGTTGTACTCTACGTACTTCACATGTCTCACTCCCTAGACTGGAACAAGACCTCACGGGCTTCACTGTTCATTGTAAAGCAGTGAATGTTAAGGCTCTCAGCCTATGCCCGAGAGGAAGTAAGTTGGAATATAGAAAAAAAAAAAAATACAAGTTTAACCCTCCAGCCCCGGGGGCTATAGCTTACGACTGTGCTCCGGTACCGGGTGTTTTGACGATCTTTGGCCTATGTTAACTACTCTGTAAGTCAATGAATATGTCATGTAATGTTGTGAATAAAAAAGAATAATGTTCCACAAACCTTCCTCTGTCGAATAGCGTTGAGTAGAGGTCTCTAGCCCCTCTGGTTGCATAATGGTGAGCGCGGGAAGACGAGTGCTTTTCGGCGGCAAATTCTTCCCGCGTTCGGACGCGTCGCCCCGGCCATGGCTACGACGCACCTAGCCGCTCGCCGCGCCAAAGTATTTATCTCCCTTAGACGATTTTAGTGTTTGATATTGAGAATGTGATGTTTATTTGATATTTTCTAGTTATTTTGAGGCCAATTATATAAAATATGTTTATTAGGGTATCACTGTCACTGATATTGCTAATTTTCACTCGATACCGTACATTTTATTAGTAATTGAGGTAGCTTATTGTTGTATTAGGCACTGATTATTCGTTATCACAGGTGTTTATTATACTTTGGCCATCAAATATTAGGTCTTGTGTCACTTTCACTTTGACAAATATGCTTTAGAGAGTGTCACTGTCACTGATAATGCTCATTTTCACTCGATACCGTACATTTTATTAGTAATTGAGGTAGGTTATTGTTGTATTAGGCACTGATTATTCGTTATCACAGGTGTTTATTATACTTTGGCCATAAAATATTAGGTCTTGTGTCACTTTCACTTTGACAAATATGCTTTAGAGAGTGTCACTGTCACTGATAATGCTCATTTTCACTCGATACCGTACATTTTATTAGTAATTGAGGTAGGTTATTGTTGTATTAGGCACTGATTATTCGTTATCACAGGTGTTTATTATACTTTGGCCATCAAATATTAGGTCTTGTGTCACTTTCACTTTGACAAATATGCTTTAGAGAGTGTCACTGTCACTGATAATGCTCATTTTCACTCGATACCGTACATTTTATTAGTAATTGAGGTAGGTTATTGTTGTATTAGGCACTGATTATTCGTTATCACAGGTGTTTATTATACTTTGGCCATCAAATATTAGGTCTTGTGTCACTTTCACTTAGTTATATGATTTGTAAACGTTTTATATACAATTTATTGTGTCTTTTTTCACTGATTTATATATTTCTATAGGTTCTAATCATATGAATGTCACTTGGTATATACATATGTGTCACTTTCACATATTATTATGGTGTAATTGTATTTGTATCAATGTTCTCATAATACATGACTTTTGTATTACAATACATTGGTTTTCTTCCACTTTTTGCCTATATATAATTATAGTGTACATATTGTCATTTTATTTGGCAATTTCAGTATGATTATTAGAACTCCAGCTTGGAGTGGTAATCAAAGAAGCAATCTACAGCACAGAGTGCCACCTTGCACTCCACACACTCCAGGGTTGACTTTTTACCTGACCTCGGCTTCACCCTGCTGTTGTAGCAGACATGGCACCGCTTCTGCTGTGTTCTTCCGGATTCATTCTGAGGCAGGGAACCAAGCCTGTGCCTAATCAAGTATTGAGCAGACTGCAAGCGGTCAATAACGGCGGGCCCAGGATGTGCCACTGCCCTCTGTGGCATAGCATACTTCTCCAGGAGCTCCGTCAACACCTGCTTTTGGAACCTCCGCAGGCTATTGAACTTCATGGGTGTGTTCACATTCCGAAGCTTGTATATGTTGTAGGCATTCAGAACTGACATGTCCACCATATGCAGAAAGAACTTTTTGTACCATCTGCACGAGGTACGCAGGCAGTCAATGAAGCCTATCTGCATGTCGGACTTGTCCACCAGCCTCATGTTGATGTTGTAGTCCAGGACAGCATCGGGCTTGGTCACCCTGGCCTGGGTGCGGCGATCCACCTTGCCAGTCTCCACCATTTCCCCCTTGTGGATGGTGGTCAGGAGGTTGACCTTCCGCTGGTCGTGCCAGAATGGGCCCCGACTTCTTCTTGAACACATCACCTTTTTTGGTCTTTGGAGGGAAAGGTGGCATGCCCTTCCTTTTCCCTCGTACTGTGCCTACAGTCCCCGTCTTGCGCTCATGCAGGTACTGTGAGAGAGTGGGGGACGTGTAATAATTGTCCGTGTAGAGGACGTGATTCTTATGAAAGTAGCGGTCCATCATGGCTTGCACCACTGCTCCGCCAAAGCCAATGAGGGGGTCCACAAGCAAGTCCCCTTCCTTCCCGCTGTAGACCAGGAAGTCCAGGACATAGCCAGTTTGGCAGTCGCACAGCACAAAGAATTTTATGCCAAAGCGATGTCTTTTTGAGGGGATGTACTGCCGGAAGCTGAGTTTTCCCCGGAACAGCACAAGAGACTCGTCAATGACGACCTTGCGGAAGGGCTTGAAGTAGGAGGTGAAGCGTTCTCGCATCATCTCATACAACGTCCTAATCTTCCACAGCTTGTCTGGCAGGTGGACGTCAAGGTTGGTGACAAGATGGAGCGCTGCGAGGATATCAAGGTACCGGTCGCGAGACATATATTTCCCGAAGGCAGGGGTGGATATCAGATCATTGGTGATCCAATAGTCAGGCAACCTATGCTTCTTGACATGAGGCATTAGCATGGTGAGTGCCAGGAACACCATGAACTCTTTATGAGTCACTGGGGTCCACTGCCTCATGTGGCCCTTGGTCACCTTTCCCAAAAAGTGGACCTGGAATTGGTGCTGCTTATTTGTCTCTTTGACAACATAGCCTACCACCTCCTCATCAAAGAAGGCCTCAAACAGTTCGTGTGGTGGAGCATTGGGGCCTGCAGGAAAATTGGGGGTAACGCCTGAACCCTCCAGTACCTCATCAAAAGCTGGCACATCAGGGTTGTATGCATCCTCATCAACTACGTCTTGCCACTGAAAAACGTAGAATGGGTCTTGTCTACGCTGACGAGGAGCTCCAGCTGGTGGCCCAGCACGCCCACGGCCAACTCGGGAGGCGCGCGCCCTAGGGCGGCGAGGGCGGCGGCCAGGGCGGTGGGCAGCACGACGGGCAGCACGACGCCGGGCCAAGCGGATGGGTCGAGGGTCGTCGATGTCCATATAGTCATCGTCAGAGTGGTCATCTTGCCCTGACGGTGGACCTATGTAATCATGGCCAGAGTCTTGAGAGAGGTGCCCTTCATCATCAGTGGCCCCCACATAATCTGGCGGGGAACCAGTGATGCGTGGGCGGCGTGCGGGTGGGCGAGGTGGGGAAGGAGTGGCAGGTGAGGCTGTGTCCCCCCGAGGTCCCGGGCTCCTTGGCCTGCGACGAGTGACAGAAAGCAATGTTTCACTGTCACTAGGCCCAGGTATTGGTGATGCGAGCTCAAAGACTTCTTCAGGAAGACATGTTGAAGGCGGGAGAGGTGGGGAGGACCGTGGGGAAAGTTGCGGGGACGTATGGCTGGGGCCGGTCGGGGTGGACGCCGCGGGAGCCTCGAACAAAACTCTCTTACTTTTCTTAATTTTCTTGGTATATTTCCTACCTTTCCCCTTTTCGGCAGCAGTATGTCTCCTGTCGGGGGACCTAGGAGGCAAATAGGCCGAAAGTGTGGGGTCCTCAACCCTTGGCAATGGTGGGGGTGGTGGGGAAGAATGCGGGGCATCCGGGTCATCTTGGGTGGCGTGGGTAGATAAGGGAGACAATGGCGGACGAGAAGGGTCACCACGCTGACCCTCACTCACAGCCTCATCCTCACCAAGTAGTTTTGCTTGTTCCCTAGCTTCCGCGGCCGCCTTCTCAAGTATTTTCTGCTTATACAAATGTAGCTTGAAAGGCGATTTACCTGGGGAAGGGCTTGGCGTCGTGTCACTTAAGCGAAATTTGGTGAGTGACCTTGAACTCTCCCACTCGCTCACTCTCTCAAGTTCACTGTCTTTAGGTAAACCAGCTTCCTCAACAACTGGTACATCACCTTCATCACTCTCATCACTGTCATGTTCTCTCGCAAATCCCAGGAATTGCTCTTCTTTATCACTCTCATGGCCATAATCACTCGACTTATAATTACTGGAGTCGTCACTGACTTCATCATCAACATTATGCTTGGCATCAGCTCGCTCATAAAGTCTCAATGTCGTCTCAATACCTCCGGGAGATAACACATTTAGGCGATGGCGTCAGGGTAAGGCGCGACGAACAAGCAAGGGCGTCGTAGGAAGCACGGTATCGGACACAGCGGAATCACTATTTGGCGTACTGTCCATGATGGCGTCGGGGTAGATACTGTTGCTGTGGCGGAGTTTACGCCTGGTGGCGCCACCTACCGTCCCACGATACCGAAAATGTACGCGCGGCATTCGAAAGCACGCATGCAAGCAATGGGCGTTCAAGAGCCCTTCCGGGTTGCGCGGGCCGAGGTTGTTATGGGCGTTCAAGAGCCCATCTGGGTTGGAGGGGTTAAAGACCGTTTGTCCACAGAAGCTGTGGTTACAGTCTCACGTCCTAAATGGCAGCTTTCCAGGCGGTCCTGTCAAGGGCCGCCTGTGTTGTCAAGTTCTTTATTTTGAGATCGGACCGGAGTATCCGAGCCCACGTCATTCTAGGTCCACCCCTACGCGCAGCTCCCCCCAAGTTCACTGTCAGGCATTTCTTCACCCAGTTCTGATCATCCATTCTCTCCCCATGTCCAAACCAACCAAGTCGGCTCGTGCGCATGACTTCACTGATACTCCTAATGCCCAGACGCCTTCTCAATTCCTCGCTCGATACCCTGTCCCGAAGATTAACCCCACACATCCATCTCACCATTCTCTTCTCATTTCGTTCCATTCTATTGACATCCTCCGCTTTAACCGGCCACGTCTCAGAGGCATAGGTCATCGCACTCCTAACACACGAGGTATACACCTTCCCTTTAACCCTTGTCTAGCGGGCCCTCTGTGGCCGTTTTGGGCCTTTTCAGGCCGTTCTGACTGCTATATCAACCATTAGTATGAAAGGAACTGTATTGCGCCGAAAACTAGGTGGAAATCGCTACACAATGACGCCACATACAGCTACGTAGCACTCGTGGAGCACTGACAGTGTTACCTCGAAGATGGAAGTTTAGCTGATTTTGCTACCTTGCTCACTTTTAGCTAACTATTGGTTACACTGTCATCCTCATGCGCGGTGGGGGAACTGGAGTTAGTGTGGGCCGGGAGGCCACAGATGTCGGACGTATGGATCATTACTATCCCACCCATTTTCACTCGATTTCCACCCTTTTTTCACCCGTTTTTTGCCAGTTTTTTCAACTCGACTTATGTGGTGAGCCGCTCTTTAAGGGTTAAGGTGGGGTGGGAGCCCTCTCATGGTCAGGAGTGGCAACAGCTCTCTAAACTTTTCCCAGCCACTTCTGACTCTAGCAATGGAGCTAGCTTCAGCGTCACCTCCAGCGGAAGTATCGCCCAGGTAACAGAACTTTTCACACACTCCAGCGTTACACTGTCGAAATCAACACTGACAGGCGGGTCATTTAATACAAGATCTCCCTTGCACACTGCACATTCAAAGTCTATGATTCTTGTCAAAGGTCCTCTAGCTCCACTACATCTCTTGTGTACCCAGTCACTACAGACACAACATTGAATTGAATTACATCTCACCCCCTTCCCACATACTGCGCATGGATAGTCGCCGCTTCTTTCCATAGCTCCACGCCCTACTCCACTAATCATGACCTTTGTTTTATTTATGTTAACTTTTAGACCCATATTTGCCATACCTTCCCTCCATCTTTTGAACTTCGCCTCTGCTTCCTGCGCACTATCTGCGATAAGAACTAGATCATCTGCATATAACATCTCCCATGGGAGTCCTGTCCTAAATTCCCTTGACAGAGCCTCCAAGACTAAAACAAACAGTAATGGGCTCAGAACTGAGCCTTGGTGAACTCCAAGTTTCACTGAGAACTCTTCACTCAGGCCCCCGTTTACTCTAACTGCTGCCCGTGACCCCTCATACATTCTCATTATCACACGCACCAACCACTCTTCTACTCCAAGTTTTCTCATAGCCCACTGCACTACCTCCCTGGGCACCCGGTCGAAGGCCTTCTCCAGATCTACAAAAGCTAGGTATAACTCCCTGTTTTTCTCTAGGTACCTCTCTTGCATTTGCCTAAGAGTGAAGATAGCATCAGTTGTGCCACAAACCGGCATAAATCCAAACTGTATGTAGCTGATAGCAACACTTTCCCTGATCATGCATTCAAAGACCCTTTCGCTGACTTTCATGACTTGATCGAGAATTTTCAAACCCCGATAATTTCCCCTGTCTAAGGAGTACATACATACATAAAATTTTAAGACTGAGTGTTCCACACATCAGTGCAGTATCAGTCTCTTGTCCTAATGGCGGTGTTCCAGGCAACCCTGTTAAGGGCTGCTTCACTTGTCAAGTTCTTGGATTTGAGATCGGCGCGTATAGTCCGATCCCAGGTCTTCCTCGGTCCACCCCTTGGTGCAGCTCCCTCCACAATCACAGACCTGCATTTTTTCACCCAATTTTGTTCATCATTCTCTCCACATGTCCATACCATCCCAGTCTACTTGTACGCATCACCTCGCTAATACTCTTTATACCTAAACGTCTCCTCAGCTCAACATTTGTTATTCTATCCTGTAGCCTGGCCCCACACATCCATCTCACCATTCTCATCTCATTACGCTCCATTCTGTTGACATCCTCTACTTTAACGGCCCATGTTTCTGAGGCATACGTCATTGCACTTCTAACACATGAGGCATACACCTTTCCCTTCAGGGGGAGAGGCATTCTTTTCATAGTCAGGATTGGCATCAATTCTCTGAACTTCCCCCAGCCACACTTAATTCTAGCGACAGTGGCAGCCTCGGCCCCACCACCGGCAGAGATGGTATCTCCTAGGTAACAAAACTTGTTCACCAGCTCCAAAGACTCATTTCCAAAATTCACAGCCACAGGATCATCACTTAACACAAGCTCGCCTTTGCACACTACGCACTCAAATTTCTCTATTTCTGACTTATCCTTCGACAGGGACCCCTTTATTCTACTACAGCGCTTATAATAATAATAATAATAATAATAATACTTTATTTCAGACTCACACAGTACAGAGGGGACCATACTGGGGTCCATATATACCTTACAGTAACATAAATATATATAAGCTACTGTACATAGGCTACATAAAATAAAAAGAAATTAAATAATACCCAGCTTGCTATCATGTAGTTCACAGCACTGCCTCAACCAAAAACAGTGGTCATCAAACTACTGTGTTACCAAAACCACTGTCCTAATTGTGTACAGTACCATGCCTCACATCATTTAGCTTCCGGTACAGTATGTTGCTACAGTACAGTATAGGAATATCGGTACTGTACTGCACTATGAGGTTCAGTACCGGTATGCTAATTCTGTAGAGTAGCAGACCTGAAATCATTACTTAAGGTTAAATATAGAGCAACTTCCTCCAGTGTGCCTGGATCCTGGAGGTGTACACTATGCTTGGAGTTTGTAGCATTTTAATGATCCTGTTCTCAGAAGTGTTAAGGCGCTGAATGAATTTATATGTTAGCTTTCTAATGAGTGATTGGTAACAGTGTAAGTTCATATAGGCACATAGCGTACTTGTACTCTCATAAACAGTGTAAGTTCATATAGGCACATAGCGTACTTGTACTCTCATATTTTGAGAGCCCCAGAAACATTTTCATGATATTGTGATATGAGATACTTAGTCTATTCACTGTCATTTTCTTATAGTTCCACCATAGTTGTGCTGTATACATTGGTGAGCAGTAGGAGTTGAACAATGTTATTTTTGTATCCCATGTGCACATATGAAATTTTCTTAATATTGAATTTTCCTGCATGTAAAGTTGCCTTCGCTGACGACCCATATCCTCATCATCTGAGCGATCACTTGAAATATAATGTCCTAGATACTTTACTTTACTTACTTCTTCTATAATTTCTTCATACAAATGGAATTTAGGTAGCTTTGATTTCAATAGAAGGTTAGATTTAAATATGATATTGCTCTTTATAGGATTAAATTTGACTGAATGTTCGATTCCAAATTTTTCACAAACTCTTAATAATTTATCCAGTCCTGCTCCAGAGGGCGCGATTAAGGCTAGGTCATCAGCATACATGAGATGATTTACAATGGTGCTGCCAATACAGCACCCAGTGCGAGTCTTGTTCAGCTCCAGACTAAGATCATCCATGTAGACGTTGAAAAGATACGGAGACAATATCCCCCCCTGCCTAACACCATTGGTTATGGCAAAAGAGCCTGACAGGATGTTGCCCCATCTTACACACATTTTTTGATTAGCATACCAGAAAATAAGTATCCTAACAATATAGCTAGGCACTCCCCTGTTAACTAATTTTTCAAATAAGGTTTTGTGACACACCCTATCAAAAGCCTTACTTGCATCAAGAAAACAAGAGAAAATTGAGCTATTTAGTTTGTTGTATGTATCAATCACTTCTTTCAGCACATATATGCATTGGTCTGTGCCGTGATTTTTCTTAAAGCCAAACTGATTGCTGCTGGTGACAATATATGCAGACATTCTTTCTAGCATTATCATTTCAACTACCTTACTCACCACACTAGCAAGTGCTACTGGGCGGTAGTTGTCTTTAGCTGTAATTTTACCTGATTTATCTTTAATGACAGGAACAAGTATTACGGATATCATAGACTCCGGCAGGACACCATGCGTAAATAGACTGGTGATGCAAGAACTAAGTTTATCTATTAACAACTTATCTGCATATTTAAGATGTTCTGCATATATACCAACCATCCAGCCCACAAGCTTTATTTAGGTTAAGTTTTCTTATGGCATTCTCAAGATCACTTTCAGCCACTTTAATGTCTTCATAATTACTATCTTTCACATATTGAATTGCACCATTAGTAGACCTTTGGTTTACACTGTTAAGTAGTTCCTTAAAATGAGTTTTCCATAAGTCAGCAATGTTCTCTTCACCCGTAACCCCCTCAACACTGACAGGTAATGGTGTGTTACAATTTTGCATGGATCTGATGTCCTTCCAAAAACAGTTAGTATCCTTTTCTGCCAGACTCTTTGCAAGGGCTTCCTTCCTTAATTGGTTTTCATTTTGCTTAATAAATCTAATGGCATATTTGGTCCTAGCCTTTGCTCTTTTGTGAAGTTCAAATATAGGCCCCTGTCTAAGTTGACCTACTTCAAGCCAATGAGACCTAGCATCTCTGGAGGCCTGATACAGGTCAGCCACATAGTCTTGCCAACCTGGCTTATTGAATGAGGACTTATATTTACGGCTATTAAAAATACTTTCCCCCGCTTTTGATAAAGAATCTATTATACTATTGTAAAATTTAATAATGTCCTTTCTGTATTGTGCATCACTACATTTTGGATCCCTGCATTGTGCTACACCATTACCATCATATTGCACCCTATTTAATAAGTCCTTGGTTTTATCACAGTACATTTGACACTTCATTTGAGATTACATTCCATGGAACTTTTGCCTTGATGCTATTGCTAGTTTCTGTTATTTCCAGTGCTTTATTAATTTGGATTGTTAATTCTATAGGTATGTGGTCGTCATCCGTAATGTCGTATCTTATGGCCATTTCTGAGATAGAGTCATGAAAGTCAGAGCTAGAGATTGCATGATCAAGCCACGACCTGGTCTCCCATGCTTCACTAACATATGTATAGCTATTTTCTGGAAGCAGGTTTTTGGAGGACAAAGTTAAACCTTGCTCCTCACAAAACCTGAACATATGTTTAGAAAACATGGAACCACCCAACTCGTGAGGGGTAGCATTCCAATCACCTACCACTGAGTAACACGTTATCTCTAATTTCTGATTTTAAATAATATTTTGACATTTAACATGTAGTTTCTTTATTCATGCAGAGTTTAGTAAAATTTGCCAGAACGTCCCGGACTTCCCAAACTTGACTACTTCCTTTAACGTGACGATAGTGCGTTGTTATATGTGCGATTGGTTTGCTTGGGAAACAGATTAACTTGCTCATGTAGTGATGTACACCCTATGTGGTGGATTGTGTTCTTTTATTTAATAATTTTCATTTTAGTAAGCGTTGTTTCCACATAGCGATTTTGATAATTTAATTTGACTTTATATTGTCCTTGTCCCAATTTTGGTTTGTTTAGTTTGCAAGTTTTACATTTTAATTCAGAAATTAGGCCACCAAGCTCCCCTAACTTTTCCAAATAAAGTTCTTCATTTTCTGCACACTGATACGGTAAGTAAACACAAAATATTGCAAATTTTCTGTGTCCCACTTCCAGCTGTATTCCCGCACACCAGCTTAAATTTGTCTCAATGGTTTTAATTACACTATCTAGGCACGATCTCCACATTATTGCAACTCCCCCTGGGGGGTACCTGCCACTAAACCATCACGTGTGTCCGTAGTGGAGACCCCGTACCCATGGAAATCTTTATCTAATATGTTCAAATTACCTAAGTCCTGTTTTGTGTACCAGGTTTCCTGAAGGCAGACTATGTCACTGGTCCTTAATGTAGATACGATGTCAGGTCGCAACAGGAGATTCCTCTTTGTTTTGGGGAGTCCTCTGCAATTGTATGAAGTTACTTTTATACTTGCTGCTGTTGTTGGTATCTCCTCCATTACTGCGAGTTGGATAGTGGTGTGCGATGCCTCCAAGTCCCAGAAGCCTCTGCACTGTCCTCATTGGGATATTGTCTTGGTTCTCTGTACCAGTTGACATATGCATCTTCTGGCCACAGGTCAGGATTCATGAAAACATCTGGATCTGGACATTCGCTAGTTATACAAAAGGAGGCACAGGTAGTGGACCTGGAGAGGGTGGTCAGCTGTCTTACCTCTATATTTATATGTAGATTATCAGCCAAGTATATCTTGAGATTCTCAGCAGTAACACTAGGGTTGAATCCTGTGGCAAACACCCTAGCTAGTCGGGGTCTTTTGATGGTATTGAGGCCAGTATCCTTGACCCTACCTTTAATTCCTGGCTGGTTTCTCTGTCTAGGGTGAACCTGCTCGCCTTCCCTAGAGTAGCGAGGCTTGCCATTCACCCATTTGACCATAGTCCATGGGTTTTCCCTTGCATTGGCTCCTTCATTTGGTTCAGTTTGTGTAGGTAAATTTGAGGATGGTGTAGCTTACTCCCATGGTGTACCCAACATCGACAGATGCTACATTGAATTGAGTTAACGCCCACTCCCTTTCCACACACTGCACATGGGTATGCACCGCTCTTTTCCACATTGCCTCGTCTCAATCTACAATGCATAACCTTGGTTTTGTTAATATTGACTCTTAAACCCTTGCTCGCCATGCCCTCTCTCCACTCTGAATTTGGCCTCAGCATCCTGCATACTGTCAGCTATTAGGACTAAATCGTCTGCATAAAACAGTTCCAACGGGAGTCCGCCTCTAAAAACTCTAGACAGCGCCTCCAAGACCATAATAAAGAGGAGGGGGCTTAACACTGAACCCTGATGGACTCCAACACGGACTGCGAACTCATCACCCAGTACACCCTTCACCCTCACCGAACTTCGCGAATCCTCATACATCTTCATTATCACACGCACCAGCCACTCTTCCACACCAAGTTTCCTCATAGCCCACTGCACAACATATCTAGGTACCCTATCAAAGGCCTTCTCCAGGTCCACAAACACAAAGTAAAGATCCCTGCCTTTTAGTAAGTATCTTTCCTGTATCTGCCTGACTATGAAGATAGCATCGGTTGTACCACGTCCTGGCATAAAACCAAACTGCATATCATCAATAGAGATGCTTTGCCTGATCAAACCCTCAAGGACTCTCTCACAGACCTTCATGATTTGGTCAAGCATTTTCAGGCCCCTATAATTTCCTCTATCTAGCGCATCCCCTTTTCCTTTGTATATATTTACTATTACACTTTTGAGCCAATCCTCTGGGATTTTCTCATCTTTAATAATGGTGTTTATCAACTCAGTGACTAAGTTTACACCAATCTCCCCTGAGGCTTTTATCATCTCAGCGACAATGTTGGAGCAACCTGGAGTTTATATATATTTACTATAACACTTTCCTGCCAAGCATAGGGAACTTTTTCCTCCTTTATGATAGCATTAATCAACTCTGTGACCAATTTTATCCCAGTATCTCCAGCTGCTTTTAGCATCTCAGCGACAATGCCGGAGCTCCCAGCGGCTTTTCCTGACTTCATTTTATCTATAGCACTTTTAACAGCGTCGTACCCTATCAAAGGCGGAGGGCCTTGTACTGGAACTACAGTGCTGAGCTGTTCCCTGTTCCATTAAAACTCCACATTAAGCAGTCTTTCATAATGCTCCTTCCACGCCTCTCTGATTTCTTTTTCTGTGTAAACAGTCGTGCCACTGTCATTATTTATGCATCTTACACCCACGACGTCCTGGCTACTGTCCCTTACATTCTTAGCTAATTTATAAACTCCATTGGTATTATTAGTGCTGCAAACTTGTTCTATTACGCTATCCTGTATGGTTTTCTTTGCCCTGTAGACCTCTCTTCTAGCATTTCGTTTGGCGGACAGGTATTCTTCCTTGCTGCCACCTTCCTTCCATACTTTGAAACATCTCTTCTTCTCTCTGACTGCCGCTTCGACATCATTGTTCCACCACCAGGAGAACTTATGTCTAGAGGTGGCCCCTTTGTTTTGCCACAGACTTTGTCTGTGGTATCGAGGAGGCTGCGCTCTATAAAGTTCCATTTGCTATCAACATCTGGCCTAACGCCCATTCTCCTTTCAAGTTCCATCATTTCGTTGTGGAATCTGTCTCTGTACTCCTCTTTTTCCGACAACCATACTTTCCTTTTTGGCAAATGAACTTTCTTTCTGACAGGAACTCTACCTAGGCACATATCACATACTAGAAGCTTGTGTTGGGGGATGCATTCTTCACCTGGTATGATCTTAACATCTCTAACCCACTTCCTGTCAGATTTGCTGATAAGGAAGTAGTCTATCTGGCTACTGGAGCCACCTGATTCATATGTTATCAGATGGCTCATCCTCTTCCTATACATAGTATTACACACCACCATCCCTGTGGCAGTACGGTGCTCCAGTATGTATTCGCCTCCCAGGTTCCTACGGCCATAACCCTGTCCTCCGTGCACGCCCTCATATCCATCGGCACCTGCCCCGACATGTCCATTCAAGTCCCCTCCCACAATTACTGCCTCCCCTTCCTTGCATCCGACAACCACCCCTAGTAATTCATTCCAGAACCGTTCTTTGACATCTCTAGCTAAACCTGCTTGGGGGCATATGCTGATATAACATCTATGACTCTCGCCCCAACTTTGATTCTTAGTAAAATCAGTCTTTCATTAAACCTTTTTACTTCTATAACACAATCTGCCCACCTCTCTGCCACCAGGAAACCCACCCCTCCCGTACCATGTTCATTTCCCTTCCAGGAGTTACTCTTGATCCCAAACTTACTTTAGAAAAGCATATTCGTTCTTTCTCCTCTTCCATTTCCCAAAAAATTGGTCTGCTTCGCAAGGTTTATAAAACATTGGCTTGTGACGCCACAGTTATCAAGTCTTTTTATGCTTTTATTTTGCCACATTTTGAGTACTGCTCACCTGTCTGGTTGTCAGCAGCTGACTGCCATCTCAAGTTGCTTGACAGGTCGCTAAATTCCATCAGTTTTATTCTACCTAATTTGTCTCTTGATCTGTGTCATCGACGTAAAGTTGGTGCCCTTAGTCTTTTATTTAAAGTTTTTAACAACCCTCAGCATCCCTTACATGGGGTTCTGCCTGGGCCCTATGTCCGGGCTCGTGCAACTAGATTCACAAGCAATCTTAATTATCTTGCCATGAGCCGTGTTAATTTTTCTACTACACAGTTTTCACAGTGTTTTGTGCCGGCCATGGTTGACTTGTGGAATAAGTTGCCAAATGAGCTAGTCAATTCAGCTAATATCTCCATTTTTAAGTCTAGAGTTAATGCTTTTTTGCAGCATTAATTCTAATTTTTAAACTTATTTTATTCTATTTTATTGTATTATATTTAAGCTTGATATCCTCCACTGCATAATATGTTATCTGTGTTTAATATGTGTATATGTACAGTACAGTATACAGTGTATGTTTTTATTTTTTCCTAAGTTGCCATAGTCTCTCTCCAGTGCCTCCGGGTGTTTTGTGTGGATTGATCTTGATGGTGTTTCTGCACCCTGGTTGGAGACTTCGGCATCTCATATAATAATAATAATAATAATAATATAAACTTGAAGCGTTCGTTTTTACCCGTAATCCACCTCGCACTCCCCCCTTTCCACCGGGTTTCCTGGGCACAACATACATCAACTCGTCGTCTCTCTAGCATCTCCGCAATCTCACCTGTCCTTCCTTTCATAGTACCCACATTCACACTTCCGAACCTAAACTTGGGGGAAGAATCTGCGGCAGTGTCCTTTTGCGATTTTATATCAACAGACTTACGTTTTCTTTGGTAGTTGTTTTTAGTCATGATTGGTATTTTTTTGCCAACGTTGGAGGTCACTATCCCCAGGTATCCAGCTCCAGGCAACCCCGGGCAGTTGTCACTCAAAGGCCATCCCAAGAACTTAAATGGGGTGGAACCTAGTGGCCTCGGGGCACCCCACCAGAACCAACCGCAGAGGACGCAATCCGTGCGCACACACGGCACTATGGCTGGCCCGGTATTATGCGCCTAGTGATAGGGCAGCCTCCCGGTGTGCTACCTCCGGGTTCGGGCCCCTGTACTTCTAGGCGGAAAGTGCCAGTCTGTGGATGGTGAAAAAACACTATGCCCTGTACCCTCTCAGTCCTCCTGGCCAGGATGCACCCCCAGGGGGCCAGAGCTGGACCTGAGGTAGATCCCTCCGCGTCAGCGAGCCGCCATTTGACGAGTTTGAAGCAAGTTTAAACTGTTTAAAGGTAAACTGTTTGGGTGTGACACATGTAAGGAATTAAGCCATATGAGTTTGGCTAATTTTGAATAATGATGAAAAAGAAGGGACTCAATCTTAGGATTGGTGTTGAATAATCTTGTTTGCTAGCCAGGTTATGATATGTGGGAAGTGTGTTCGTTGATGGTGGTGGTTCTGCTGCTAAGTCCAACACTAGAGTTAAGTGCTTGGAAAAAGCTTGGATCGCTGTTACTGCTACCGACAGCTAGGGGACCGCTTGAAAGGTAAACTGTATGCTGCTTGTGTGAGAAACATGATGTGCTATGGTAGTGAAACATAAACAGTATATGAAGAAGACATTTGTAGTTTTGAATGTACAGTGAGGTGGATATACAATTCTTCCTTGGAAAATAGCATTGCGTCTATGGAGTGGGGAAGGGCACCTGAGTGTTTTGTGTGTCAGTGTTTAGATGCGTCAGAATAGGTGTAGTTGGTTAGATCATATGCTGAGGATGGATGTGAACCCAGTGCAGAGTATGAATGTTAATATGTGGGGTGGGGCATCAAACCCAAGCGTGAATCGATCTTCCCAGTCTTTCTTCTACTCAAACAAGTAAGCTCTGGAACTTATCGGCTTGGTAGCGTAATGGCAAGGACTAACTATTCCTTGTTGTTTCCTCAGGGCATACAAGAAAAATCTAGCGGCAGTACAAGAAGTGGCAGAACTGGCAGCAGACAAGAAGGTCGTAGTGATAAGGGGGCTTCTGTAGATGTCCGAGCTTCTCGGATCAAACCAACCTCCATCCATGGGCCTTTCTCCACTTACCTATTGATGGTAAAGCCGTTTTTTTTTTTTTTTTTTTTTTTTTTTTTTTAAAAGCTGTTTCTTCCCATAAAGCTTCACCAAGTAGATATCTCTCTAAACCATATTAATCCATGTTGTCCTTTGTTATTATTATTGTGCCAAGATACATATTGTGATTTACAGTATGATGTTGCATCCCTTTCAGACTGTTATGTTTTGATAACTCGCTTTGTATACTCAGGTTACAGTTATAGGCCTACTTGTAGCAATTCACTGATCATTGTGTGAGTTGTGATGTCACACATACCTCTGATGCCTTACTTTTCTATGAGAATGTTCAGCTTGTAACAATATAAACAAGTAATATATTTCCTGTGGATAGTAGGGGTAGTGATCTAAACTCGTGCATAGGAGGCCTGGGATTGATTCCACACTGGAAGAGTCCATATTCGACACTCATTCTCATGGCCTCCAAACACTTGTATGTAATGGCAAGTATCAAAGGTGCAGTAGATTACTGTTGCATTTACAATGTGAATGCTGTCACTTGATTAGAAAGATAGAGCTACAGTAATTATACTAGTTAAAGACAACACTCACACCCACAGCCACTACAACAGTACGATAACTCCCAGATACTCCCAGAAGATCCCTGGAAGAGGCTAAACAGCCTGTGAATCCAGCTCTAAATCGCTCTTAATACTATTGCTTACGGTCGAATGGTCATTTTGGTGGTCGAGACAATTGTTTTGGATGTTTGTTTTATGATTAAATTGTTTTTCTTGTCTTCTTCATGCTCTATCAAACCTTTTCTCAAAATTCTTTACGGACTCAAAGCTTAACACTGAGACTGAGAGACTATTCCAATTATTTATGATCCTGTTGCAAAATATATATTTCCAAATACATTATTTAGTTTCAACTGTTCTTTGTATAACTTCATAATTATGATGTCCCCTTGTTACCGAGTTGTTGTTGTTGTTGTTGTTCCCCAGGCTGTCTGGCCGAACAGCCCCAAGGTTTTGAGCAAGGCCAAGGCCATAAACGAGCACCCCCACAAAACCCTCCCTGCGTACCACTAACAAAGCCTGGGTGACCGAAGCCACTCCAAAGCAGGGAGCTGAGGAGGGTGCGGATACGCCCGGGAAACCAAAGCCCCACCCAAGGCCCTGTGCCCCTCAGCAATTATGAAGGGAAAGTTGAGGGGCAAGGGAAAAATGTGACGCTTTGGCTCCCAATCTGCCAACTTCTAGGTTGGCAGTAGGGAGGTCAATCCACGGAAAAGACGCCGTCACTTGAGATCTAGAAGATATATAAGTAAAAGGAACAGTCAGAGTAAGCTATGGGTATGGCAGAGATCGCTCAGCTCACACTCTGATAGACCAGCCCATCACCACATGACTAGAACCCAATCCTCTCAGCATCAGCTAGGAAAGGCCCTAGAAAGCCACCTTTGGCGGGGGGATAGCTCCCCTATTTCAACACCTTTCGGGGTTGGGCACCCGCCCATGTTACCGAGTTGGTTCCTGTTGTGAATATGTCTTCACTCACCTCTTTATAGAGATCTTAGAGGTCTCTATCATGTCTCCCTGTGATCTTCTACTGTATATGCCAGTGTTGGTATTTTCAGTGTTTCAAGTTTCTCTTGATATGGTAAATTCTTAAAAGTTGGGACTAACTTGGTCACTCGTTGAATGTTGTCAATGGCCTCAACATCCTTTATCTTATATGGGAACCATATCTGATTTGCATATTCTGTGTGTGGCCTAACCAATGCTACTTACAAAGACTTGAATATATCCTTGTAACATTCAACATGCACTTCATACATTACTCACGATTTACTATCCACCTTACCTAGGTGGGATATGGTGGTTGTTTGAAGAAAACAAATCCAATGCACAAGTGTCTCACATTGTTGTAGCGTATGAACACTTTAGGTATATGGGCCCTGTGTTCAATTTCTGAATTCCATAGAACTTTCCTCACTTAGATATTTTTTTAAGTATACTGTAATAAGCTTTATTCTTCATGTAAACCGTTACTTTGCTGTGCATGTGTCATCTTGGTTGTAACCCAAGACATCTCTAATTGAGGCCATATTTTTTGGACAGATGCTCTTCTTAGTCACCATCCTGCATGTAGAAATCTGCTTGACAGGAAGTGGTTTATGTTCCTAGTTTACTTTCTAGGTGTGGTGTCAACCAGGCTAAGAGCCCCACCTACCCTGACTATCAGATCAACTAACATAGTTTTGACAAGCCATTGCCAAAGGTACAGGAAACTAGTGTTTAATACTCTTTTCAGAGCTCTACTGGATTACAGAGTAGCACTGCTTAGAGTGATTGGATTATGAGGGCCTCCACCTAATAGCATGCCCAGATTATTGTGGACTTAGTGTGATTTAAATAGCATGCATATATGACAGACATAATGTTTATTCAAGTTAGCATTTTATAATGTTGGTACAACATATGTTTAAAATATGACATGTACCAGCTTTGCATACTTCCAACTAAGGATAGCCCAATAAGGCTGTTAGGTGTATTTCCATTGCGATCCTTGCCTGCACATGTGAGCCTTAGTCACCCAGAAGTGGCACTCTTGGTAGTGGAGTAAGAGAGGGGAATCCCCAACTGCAATACAGCAGTTAGGGGAGCCCCTGGCTCTAGCACCACCCTTAAATTATTTGGGTTCGAGTCCTTGGAGTGCCACATGTATTTGTTGTTTTCATTAATTGAGTTTAGAAGTAAAGTTGGTTGGTGAAAAAATATGAATAGTGTGGTTAACAGTGACCCTTTGTGGGGCCACTGTTTAGATTGTATGCCCTAACTTACACTTAGATTAAGTTACATAAATTAGATTACACTTAATATGGTTACCACCCAGTGAAGTCAGACAATTACCATGGTAAGTACTGGAAACTGTTTGTACCTGTCATAATTATTATGATTGGTAACATTAGATAATTATCAGCTACTACACATACTTCAATACTTTTTTAGCTACGACTACCATACATAATTATTTGAATGTGCACCACTAATAATAGCTTGGTTGAGCATATGACAAATTAATTTTACCATATGCATAAACCCTTTCAGCTTGAGAGAGAAGCTGTTGAGAAAAGACTGGCAGAAGAAAAACAAAGAAGGAAACGCCACACAGGAACCAAGGGCAAAACAGGCGATAAAGATATTTCAAACAAAAAAAGAGAAAAAGGAGTGACGATCAAAAAAGAATCCAGTAGTAAAGAAAAGAAGCCTGATAAAACAAGTACCTCAAACGTAAACACAGAGACAAGCAACAGAAGGGAAAGAGAGAAGGGAAAAGACGGAACAATAATTACTGGAAAACTGCAAGTGAGTGATGAAAATAGAAGTAGGAAGAGGTATAATGAAACAAGCACCTCCAGCGTAACCATAGAAACAAGAAACAGAGAGGGAAACGAGAAGAGGAATAATGAAACAACTAGTGGAGAACTGCAAGCAAATTATGAAAATAGAATCAGTAGGAAGAGAGATGTTGGAAAGGACAGAGAAAGTTTTAGGTATCTAATGAACATGAGTCGCACAGGAACACCCCTAAGGCTTTCTGAAATATCCAACTGGAGCGCTAGTCCAGCAAATATTTCTGTCCTGTCGGGAAGCAGTGGGAGAGGGGTGTTAACAAGGAATAAAAAGGAAATACAAGCAAAATCACTGAATAGGAGTAAGTGTGAAATACAGGAAATGGTGGAGATGGGACCCCAATTTAAAAGAAGTTCTCTTAGTAACTCACAAAGTAGTACAGATGCATGGAGAGAGAGGAATAGTGCATCACAAACATCAGATAAATCAACAGGAAAAAAAAAAGTCAAGAAACTACAGTCTTCAAGTAAAGAACATATAGAGTCTCAAGCCAGTGAAAACAGAGTAAAAAAAAGACAGCCTCAAGCACCAGGCAAGGAAAACAACATGCAAATAACTTCCCCATTGAAGAAAACACAAATAACAAATCAGAAAACTTGTGAAAAAAACAGTCCACTGCAACAGACAAAAAGAATGAGTAAAAAAATGGTTGAAGTGACCAGTCCATTACAGCAGACGAAGAGAGGAAACCAGAAGAGAGAAACACTTGAACCACAAATGCCAGTGAGGGAAAAGAAGGATAGCAAGAAGAAACCAAAGCGTTCCAAGCGTTCAGCAACACCGACCTTAATGTCTGGTGCTCCTCGACTAAGGCAGGTTCTTTCTCTCAGCCCGGACAGACACAAGGGATGCATTTGGGCTCCTATACAGTTACCACCGAATCAGCCGCCCATATTTACTCACATACAGCAACAGAATATCAAGAAACATAGCGAAAGTCAAATTCAACACATTCAAAGTTCTAGTAGCATTCAACATCATCAAACTTCAGCTGGAGAAAAAATTGAGGAGGCCAAGTTCGGCACAAAGGATAAAAGGAACTTGAAATCAGCTGGTGATGTTGAACAGAAGAAGTTTAGTGAAGGAATTGAGAGCTTATCCGAGCGAAGGCAATGCAATAAGTGGGAAAATGTCCGCTTGGCAATGCTCTTGGGTTCTGTGCATGAGCAGAAAGGTAGGCCTACTCCAATTAATAAAGATGCAAGTGACTTAAACACTGAACACATGGAGCATTATCCAAATACTGTTGACCAATTAAGAAGCAAGCCTACAAGGGATTCTGGGCATAATGAAGCAGATCTATCCCAAAGCATGACAAGCCGTGTAAATCCTGTTACACCTCTCGCCATAAATGTTAATAACGAAACTGTAATTTGTAGTAGCTCAGATAAACAGTCCAGTATTGCACCAAAGAGAAACTTAGAATACACAGAGGAAATAACAAGCTATGACATCCCTTACAATGCACCAATGAGAAATCTTGAATACAGAGAGGATACAGATAATGATGCCTCTTTCAATGTAGCTTTGACGAACTTAGAATACATAGAGGATACAACGAGCATCGACACCCCTTACAACACATTAACAACAACAGCATCCCGACCAAAACTGAGTGGCTTATCTCGCAAGATCTTTAAAGTGGATAGCGGGCTGAGCTTTGCCCGGGAGCGGAAGGACATGACTCCCTACATTGACCGCAGCCTTTATACGACTTGGATCCACGGTGGGCTGATCAACACCCCTGGCAGTAGCAAGTCCTCCTCCAAGACCCCAACAGACCCAACCATCGAGAGGTCACTAGAGGATATCTTCAGTAGTCAGGGGGGCGCTGATTCACACACCTCCGCTACTACCCCGGGGCGCACTCCTAGACCCACACCAGGACGCACCCCTAGGCCTACTCAAACCCCAGGATGCACCCCTAGACCCACTCAAAGGCAGACTAACGCTGATGGACACACTCTTGGGGAACAGGAATCTTCCTCTCTTGCTAACACTCCTGACATTTGTACGTATGGAGGGGAAAGTAGTGGGATGGGAATGTTTGTCAGTAGAGCTGGCAACCCTGTGTTTGGAATGAGAAGTAATGTGATGATTGGAATTGATGGAAATGTAACAGAAAGAGTGATGGGAAGGTTTACTGATAGTGATTTAATAGCAAGTGCTATGGGAAATTCTACTAATAGAAATTTAATTGGAAGTTTTACACCAGGTAACCCTGTGTGTGGAATGGGGAGCAATGTGATGGGAACTGATAGGAATTTAAAAGGTAGTGTGATGGGAACTTATACTGATAGGCATTCAAAGGGAAGTTCCAGAAGTGATGATTATCCCATCTCCAAAACACAACAGTACAGACAGAGAGAGGAGTGTATACCTTCCTTGGATCCAAATAAAAGACTCAGTTTACCTAAAAGTTATGACACTGGTGAGAAAACTTCCACATACACCCAGAGCGACAGTTATGCTATCTATCCAAGTAGTGTTAATGTTTTGCAAGGGCAATTATATGAAAGTTTACCTCAAGAGTCATCAGTACCATTCGGCTACATGCAAAATTATGGCGAAAAATCACTTCTGCCTACAACTTTACTAGATAAAAGAATTGTTCCAGAGGTTAATTTAAAAGAAAGGAATTATCAACGCTCAGAAACTAGAGAAGAATCAGTACCTTACTTCACAAACACTAAAGAAAACTATGCAATAACACATTCTCAAAATGTTACAGGTACATCATTGTCCATGACTCACCCTATATATGATACACAAGCCACTATTGACAATGCACTTATATCACAGAGATGTCCTCGTAATGCAGAATATAGAAACAATCGAGTGCCTGAGATGTCTGGTATTAATCATACTGCCTCAACAAGCGGACATGAAGTATCCAACAACTTGCTAAGATATGCTGACGCTTCACAGTACCAATTTGCAAGCAGTTCGTATCAAGGGTTGAAGAATAATAACATGAATCTTAGAGATGATAAAACCAATATTGATATGCAACCCTCTCAAAGTGCTTATAGTTATAGCCAGCCAAGTTATAGCAAACCAACTCAACAGCATTCAGAAGTAACCAAGACGACTTACAGCAATACAGCTAAACCAACACATTCCTCCTACTATTATAACACGAGGAGTTTCACTGTGCATCCCTCTAATTACGAGTGTGAAATTAGTGAGTTAGACAAAGAAACCCATGGAGCCCCTGAAAAGAGAGGACTGGGTAGAAAAATTCCGGGGACACATCAGAGAGAGGAGGGTGGTGAGTGGCAAGTGGAGCCTGAACGATGGGAGAATAACAACACAATGGTATGCAACCCTATTCAACCCACAAGAACTGCCTCCCAGGGCACCATACCTCCAGGTAAGTTTATGATAGCTGTGTGAGAGTTATTCAATGAAGAGGTTTAACCCCTTCAGTATTATGACCCCCTTTTAACCTTTGATTATGGCTAACATTAGACAATATTATAGGTTTGACTCCTGTAAGGAGATAAAGAAAACCTAATATTTAGTAGTGGCCCCGTAATCATTGACGATTATGCCTATTACATAAGGCTACCTCTTCAAACGCTCATATGCGTAGTTTGAATCTACCGCCGCAGAGCTCAGAGGAACCTTCATCATAAGCACACGCAAAATCACTCATGGTTCGTCTTTATGATTGGGTTCTCACTACGAAAAAACTTTGTAACAAATAACAAATAAAAATAAAATAAGAATAACTATTCATAAGCTTCCCATCTTCTGTGGATGTACTTCTATGGATTCTTGGACCAGACGCTGACAAGCGCATCAATCCTCCTTCACTGACATATCAAGTATAACAAAATCCTTAATACATCAACGAATGGGAAGGGGATGGTCGGGAGGGCCCCAGTCGTCAATGATTACGGGGCCACTACTAAATATTAGGTTTTCTTTAACTCCTTACAGGAGTCAAACCTATAATTTATTAGTGGCCCCTCCATCATTGACGATTATGCCTGATATCTAAGACTGGAGGGGGACATTCGTAATCATATCATAACCATTGCAACTAGAATAGGCAGATAATCAAAGAACCACATAGTATTCTTACTTTGTAAAAAATAATATATTTATGTATAAACTTTATACAACATATAAAAAGGGGTACAAGCAGGGGCGTGCTTAAAGAAGCCTGCTTGAGGACAAAAGGGTAACTATGAGAATCTGTTCCCAGATCTGAAAGTTAAAGGCACCCCACTTAAATTAAGTGGTGAAAAATAAAACTTTATGTTTACATGTGCACATATAAACCCCATTATTCTAATGTGTATATTCCTTAAAATTAGACACAAAAATAGAATAAATTCTTGTACTATCGCAGATGTACTTACTAAAATGCTACTCGTAGTTGCAACTACCGAGAAGTCTTAAAATTAAATTGCTTCAACAGTGTATCCCACTGAAAGAAACCATTGTTGTACTACATCCATTGTACTTCAACATTTCCCGTAGGCATTACTACAGAGAAATTTTAATCACAACACTTATACATTGTATCACAGCTCGCATAGCTGAAATAAACCATTGTTGTACAACATCCATTGTACTTCAACCACATTTCCCGTAAGCATTACTACAGAGAAATTTTAATCACAACACTTACACATTGTATCACAGCTCGTATACTCTGTACATATCCTCCGGCGGGGTCTAGGGTGTCTTATGTTACACTGACTGCAACCCCCCCCCCCCCCCCTCTTCCTTAACCTAAACAATAAGTGACTTAGAGACCCCTCTAGACTCTCTGCCGTAACGCTATACACGGCATTGATGGTTTGTCTAGTGCTACCGACAGGTATCGAGTTAAAAACGTATGATTTGAAGCCAATAGTTGAGTAGTAGCTATGTCTTCAACAGATTTTTTTTTTAAGAAAACGTAAAGATGCTGCCCATTTGCGTAAATCCCACTACGCCGGGATTACTCTCTTTAACCTCTGAAGTGCGCATGGGGGTAATTGGAAACGTCCCCCTGTGCTGACGTATTTGAGGTGTTTCCGTCACTAAAATATTCATTGTGCCATTAATAGCATTAATACTTATCCATATGCGCCTATTATGGGTTGATTATAAAGGTATTAACCTGAAACAACAATAAAACGAGTGAAAACAGCGTTTGGATGGTCAAAATCGGAGATATAGCCCGCGAGTTGTATAATGTATGGGTGAGGCAACCTGCTTTCCCGCCAATTTCCCCCAAGGCCACTGAGACACAGTCGATCGATACTCTCTCTCTCTCTCTCTTGCACTCGCTTGCCATCAGTGATGACAACACCCTGCTTGCAACTCGCTAATGTTAGCATGAAAATATACCTCAGAATAAGGGAATAACAGGGAAAATAGGTGATAACTGAAGGAGAGGAGGAAAGTGGGGAAGGAGGGGAGGTAGAGGACTGAGATTTTGCATGGCCCAGGGGCCAAAAAAAAATAAAAAAATAATTTTTTTTTTTTTTTTTTTTTTTTTTTTTTTTTTCGATGTCAAAAGTTGATTTTTTTTTTCACTCACTCATAAGAGTCTCCCCGCAATCCGCCGGGGGGAACTCTTAAGAGTCTCCCAGCAGTTCCCGGGTTAATGACTTCGACTAGCAGAGAAGCCATTTTTCGTTTCATTAACCTTTTACCTGTACTCGATACCCATAAAGCACCTTGTTGGTTAAGAGGTGCCACTCTCATATATTTGGTTAAAGCTTGTACAGGACACAAATTATGGTGCACTTTACCCCGTTTCAACGCCGGCACCGTGAACTCTGAAAAAACATGTTCACTATGTTCATTCTTGGCGATGAACCCTGGGGAAGGTGCAATATGAATGCAATCATTGAGTCTACCAAACCTTATGCAATTAGGGGTGTTGCTCATCGCCGCCAGCTCAGACACCCTGCTACCTGTTGCCAGAGCCATAAGGAACACAGCCTTTTTTAATAGTAATTCAAAATCTGCCGTATTCTGATACAGACGGGAATGAAGCAAAGATAACGCCTTGTCAAGAGACCAGGTAGGCATGAGCTGACGGGGAGGTGGGCGGAGTTTGAAGCATGCTCTCATGAAACCTGTTTCTTCCGCCTGTGGTATGGTTAGACCTGTAAGGTCAAAGAATGGCACCCTGATAGCTGTTAAGTGATTTTTTAGAGTCACTACAGATAGACATTTCTGTTCAAACAAATAGTTTAAATAATGAAAAACTAACGCCACCGACGGTACTGTCTGTTCTGTTCTCACTATCCAAGAAGTAAAGGACTGCCAATGAGATTGATATTGCCTTTTGGTAGATTGTGTGTACTGATTCATAAATTTATCTGTCACGTTTCTACCATACGGTGTTAGCCACTTGGCCTCCTGAATGTCCACAATGCAAAAGTCAGCGAGGTCTTTAGGTTGCCAATCGTGTCTAAGTGGAAATACCCGACCGGGAGTGACACCGGGTTCGGGCACCACATTCTCAATTGCTGGTACCACAGCTGCGCCGGCCACAGGGGCGCGATTAACGAGACTATGCCTCGATAATCCTGTAGTTTGTTGACTACGTGGCACATTAGAGAAGCGTCTGGTGGCGGAAACAGATAAATGGAACTCCACCTGTTCCAATGCGTCGGGCCCCCCCACCGGCGTTAATGTCCGGCGTGTGAGGTACCAAGGGAGTTTGTGATTCTCCTCTGATGCAAACAGATCCACTTGTGGACGGTAAGGCTCTGCAATCATTTGATCGAAAATGTTTTGCTTGAGTGCCCACGCTACTGTTGTGCTCTGTCTCCGAGACAGCGCGTCTGCCCAGACGTTTTCTACGCCTGGGAGATATGATGCATGAAGATGAATGTTCAGCTTGTTGGCTAGCATAAAAATCTTTTCTGACACGCCTAGCAACTTCCGAGACCTCGTTGACCCTTGTTTCTGAATGCAGTGAACTGCATTGAGATTGTCCATCCTGAAGGCCACCGACTTTTCCCGTAAAGTAGAGCCGTGAACCTGAAGGAAATACAAGGGGACTAGTAACTCTTTGACATTTATGTGAGAGGTTTCTGAAGGGGACCAAAGCCCTTGACCCTGATGCCCGAGGTTTGACTGAAAGCCCCAACCTATCGTCCCTGACGCATCCGTGTCCACCCATACCGTCGGCGGAGGAGAGGTCCATGACATGACTGAGTGCAACATTTCCCTCTTCGCCCAGACCGCTAGTAAGCTGTGTATTTAGTAGTAGCCTCTACGTTCCAACGTAGAGCTATATACTTATCGTATAATTTTGCTCCGCTCTAGAGCGGGCAATTATCGAAATCACTAGCGCGATAAAACTATAACATCTAGAGTAGCACCTTACTCTCTCTACTAGGTACGTTGTACATACTTTGGAGGCCACTATTTGAAAAGGAAAATAAGAAAATATTGATGAGAAAGAAGAGAAAATTACAGGATTTTAGGCCATCCTATCTGGCTCCTTCAGCCGTCTTGACGGATCCACCCCACTGCCCAACAGGGTTCATTGGGCATTCCTTTTCGCGCTACTCAAGCCTCCACACACGCTGTTTTCTATGCGCCCAATTTTTGTGCTTCTACTCCTGTCGCCTACCCTTTGGGTGAGTTGTGGGCCTTATTTATGGTTCCTAAGGTTATTAGACAGATGATCTGTGATGTAGGCACGCTTCAAATGGGCTCTTAGGTGTGTTACTTTGAGTATGGCGTCGAAACTGGTTGGTTTTCGCCCTTCGGCGAGTGTTATTATTTCGGCCTTTGCCTGTTTTTATCATCATTTTCACTTGCGGTGGCTTAGTTTTGTTTACCTGGTAGGTTCTATTACGCTTTGTGCTTATTTTCTGCTTTCATTGCGTGGTTTTTGCAAAAAGTTAGGCTAACTTGTGCACTTTCGTTTGTGATGTATGGGGCATAGCCCCCCTTACCTTGACAGGTTATTTTGGCCTTATATTTTGCTTACCTTCACATGAATGTTTCGCATTGGAGTGTGCCCTGTTTTTTTTGGTTTTTATCTGCCACTCAACCAAGGCTAGGCCCCCTGTTAATAGCCTACCTTTTAGTTGGAGGGGGGTGCCAGGGCTAGGCCTCTTGTTCCTAGCCTAACTTTTTAGAAGGGGGAGAAGGGACTTTTGGTAGACCGTCAATGTTGCCTCGTCGCTCTTGCTTGCCGTTCTTTGGTTTTACTAAACCGCCTTAGGCTCGCAGGGGTATGACGCTTTGGTTTTCCTAAACCTTCGGTGGGGCACCCTTTTTTCGTCTGACGCTCGCTCCCGCGCTGTCTCTCCCTTATTTTGTTGGCGCTCCCCTCGGCCTTGAGTTCATGAGACACAGTCTTCCCCTTACTTGAACTCCCTCATACATTGAGGTCCCCGCGGCACGGTCTTCACCACCTCTGAGCTCTACGATGCCTTGAACTGTCGTCCCTTCCACCCTTTTTGGTGACGCGGGTCTCTGGGAAGGGCTCCGCGCCCGCTCCAGGTCGGTCCTATGCTTCCGACATGTTCTCTTTTTTTGGCTGCTGTGGTCGGGTCACTCTGGACCCGCTCCGCCCTAGGATGGTACTATCCGTCTCTAGGTCGGTCCTCTGCATCGCACTGTTTTCTTTTTGCTCATGCAAGCTCCTCTGCCAGCTGTCCTGCTGTGCACTTGGGTTGAGCCTTTTGGTTGGTATTTACCTCCATCTCCCTTTCCGCTCGAGGGCGGACAAATCCGCTCTGGAGCGGACATCTCCGCTCTGGTGCAAGCATCTCCGCTCTGCAGCGATGTCTATTCCGCTCTGGACAGAGCCCCCTTGGGCTCCTTCTTCACTTTGGCTTCTACACTGGGTCTCTCCTCCACCTGTTCCGCTCTGGAGCGGACACCAGTCCCACTCCTGGTCGGTCCTAGGCCTTCCCTCCTGCTGCCCTAGCCCTCCTGTTTTCACCTGGTTCTACTCTACGATTGTTCCGCTCTGGAGCGGATGCCAGTCCCGCTCCTGGTCGGTCCTAGGCCTTCCCTCCTGCTGCCCTAGCCCTCCTGTTTTCACCTGGTTCTCCTCTATGATTGTTCCGCTCTGGAGCGGGCGCCAGTCCTGCTCCAGGTCGGTCCTAGGCCTTGCCTTCTGATGCCCTGGCTCTCTTGTTCGCTGTGCGCATGCCTTTCTCCTTTGCCTAGACTGCCATTGTCATGCATACATGCCCCGCTCTGGAGCGGGAGGGTGTAGTCCGCTCTGGAGCGGGTCTGTCTGCTCCGCTCTGGAGCGGACTTTCCCGTTCTAGAGCGGACTTGCCCTCTCGGCCCTGGCACTATTTTTTGGCCAATATTGCCTTGTTTGTACTTGGGGTTTGTCGGTTACTGTGTCTCATAACCTTCTCCTTTACATCAGGCTGTGTTCCCACTCTGCACTGCTGGGCCCCTTGGCCTGCCATCTCCTCTTCGATCCCTTCACCCTCAGGTACCCTTTTCGGTTCTTCTCTGGCTGTCATGCTTTCTTTCAGGGTGTTTGAACCTGCACCTTGGTCTTTTCTGACCTGGGTTTTTGGGGTTCTTCGGACTGTTGCTGCTTATGCTGTATGCTTGGCCCTCCCACATGGGGGGGTCCGTCTCCGTCCTTCTCCACATGGGGGGGGGGGTGTTATTACTTTTATGTACCTCTTATAATGCATGGTGTCTTTTGTGTGTTTTTTGCGCATACTGTCATACCTTCCTTCATTTTATGCATCTTCTTTCACTGAGCTTCGTCTGGTACGTCTTTCATTTCTCCCTTCGCTTACTGTGAGGATGTCGCTCCCTGCCTGCGCGCGCCATGGTTGTGCCCGTCCGGCTATGGGAGCTGGGCATCCTGAGTGCCCCGCCCATGCTGTGTGCTACTGCCGTGATGGCTTCCCCTCCGTCGGTGTGACCCGTGTCTTGTCCACTTTATGACGATTGGGTCTCGCCCTACTTCACCGGATGCTGGGACGGCACGGGTCACCCTCACCGCTGCATGGTCGGGCGTGGCTCGGTCTGTTAAGGACCGTTTGCACCGGGTCCCCCGCTTCATGGACGAAGGGGTTCGCGCCTTGCTGACCCTTCCTCTGGTGTCTCCGCGCCCTGTGGTCACCGCTTCGCAGGTCACTCAGTCTGGTGTGTCTCCGTTATCGGCGGACACAGCGGGGTCGATGCGGCACCACTCAGCTTCTCCACGTCGCCGAAAGTCTTCGCAATCCCACTGCCCTGCAGCTTCCGCCCACACGTCTCTGGGCTCGACGACTTTTCGCCCTAAGATGGCGATGCTTCCCCCGGTCCGTGTTCCTGCTGGTGTTTCGGACTTCTCCCCTGGTCGTCGTCCCGCCCATGGGCTGCTCGGGGAGATTGGGGCGTCGCAGGCCGCCGGACGTCTACCGTCGGCTCCTCCGCCATCGTTGCCGTTGGCTCTGCTACCCCCGTTACCGCCTACTCCACCTCCTAAGACGGCGGGGGCTCTGTTTGCTTCGGCCTCTCCTCTTCTTGTCCGCGATGGTCTCCCGGATTCTCCTGGCTTTGTCGGGTCTGACATTCCGTGTGGCCTGCCTTCTTCTCGGAAGAGTGGACCCGTACCTCTGGCAGTGCAAGGCGCCAGGGTGGCGGTTTTCGGGTCTGGTCAGGTGGGGGCTGCCTGTGACCTCGTGGAACTGTGTGGCGGGTGCGATGAAGTGTACGCTGCCGTAGTGGTTGAGGACTCGCCACGGGGGTCTTTCTCCTATACTCCGTCGCCTCGTCGGTCGCCCAGCCGTAGGAACCGTCGCCGGACCATCTCTTCATCTTCCTCGTCACTGACCGAAGACCCTGGATGGGTCCTTCCTATTCGGGCCATCCAGGAGGCCCAGGTTAGGGCTGAGGAGGCTAACGCTGCACGGTTTGCCTCCCTGCACGGGATGCTTGCACTGATGGTGGGAGGCTTGGAGCGTCCTCCTCCCATTCCTCCTGTGCTTCAACCTTGCATTTTGGTTGTTCGACACTATTGCCTCCTAGGCTTGCTCTTGCTTGCCTCTCTCCGGATTTACTAAACCTTCTTGAGGGCACCAGTTTTCGTCTGCTTCCAGCTCCTGAGCCACAGTCTTACCCTCCATTGAACTCACCACTACCTTGAGTTCCTGAGTCGCAGTCTTCACCTATCTGGGACTCACCAATACCTTGCGGTTCCTGAGGCACGGTCTTAACCTCCTTTGTGCTCTCCTGTCCCTTGAGGTTCCTGCGACACGGTCTTACCCTCCTTTGCGCTCACCACTGCTTTGAGTTCCTGTGACACCGTCTTCACCTACTTTGCCCTCGCTCATACCTTGCGGTTCCTCCGGCGCAGTCTTCCCTACATTGGGCTCCCCAATACCTTGAGGTTCCTGAGACACTGTCTTAACCCCAATTGTGCTCGCCATTCCCTTGGGATGTCTTTTTCCTTCCCTCCCCGGTGCCGCAGGTCTCTCGGACGGGCTGTACTCCGCTCGCTCCGCCCTGGTGCGTGGATGACTCCCGCTCCTGGTCGGTCCTATGACTTGACACATTCTCTTATAAGACCACTCCCTTTATTACTGCGATCTGCCTGACGTCCTTCAACGGTGTCTTTGGCTTTGCTGCGCGGGACCCTTTCGGCCTCTCCACTTCAGTTGGGAATGTTTTTCTTACGGGCCTCTGGCGTCTGGGCTAGGGCCTCACGGGGCCCGTTCCGCCCTAGGGTGGGCTCTCTCCTCCTCTCGGTCGGGCCTCTGCTTTGCCTCTGTTCTTTACCCACGGACGCTCCCACGTCAACTGTGATGCTAGACCATTCAGTTGGGACGCTTGGATGTACATCCCTGCTGTTTTTACCCAGGGAGGCTCCCACGTCGGCTATCGTGCTAGACGATTCTTTTGGGACTCTTGGATGTTCCTGGCCTTTCACCTTTACTGGTACCTACGAGCCTCTGACGTTTGGCTACCCTACGCCCGCTCCTCCCTGGTGCGGCGCCTCCGCTCTGGTGTGGTGACTGTCTTTTTATTTCCGTGGATGCTTCCACGTCTGCTGTCCTGCTAGTCTATTCTGCCGGAACTCTTGGGTGTTTTCCCTTTCACCCTTCCTGATGCCTCAAGCCTCTCCCATCCGACTGCACTACATCTGCCCCGCCCTCGAGCGGGTATTCCCGCTCTTGACCAGTTCTCTTCCATGCTTCTCCTGACACCATCCCGGTTCCTCACCTGTCCTATGCCGCTCTCCGCTCTGGAGCGGAGCTTACTTTCTGCTCCAGAGCGGGATTTCCGCCCCAGCGCGGAGCAGGCCGTTCGGGGCCCCCTCCACTCTGGGTCGGTTCTCGGTGGGCTTTGCCTTGCCTCTGGATGGGCCCTCCGGTGCCGTCTTTCATCTTCCTACTGTTGCAGTCATTCATCTTCCTACTGGCTCCGTCTCGCTCCCTTGCCTCCCTAGGCTAGGTCATTCATCTTTCTACTGGCACCATCTCGCTCCATTGCCTCCCTCGGCCTCCTGGGCCGCTCCTGCTGCGTGCACCGCTCTCCGCTCTGGTGTGCAGCTTCCATTTCCACTCCAGGGCGGCGAGGGCCCTTCCTCCTACATTCTGCTCCTGAGCGGTTTCCGCCCCGGAGCGGAGGGGACCATTCTGGCCCACTCCGCTCTGGGTCGGTGCTAGGGTGCTTTGCTTTCCCTCTGGATAGGGACTCAGTTGCAGTGGTTCACGGACTTCTCTTTTTTATCGGACTGTGCTCCCACTCTACTCTGATGGTAGGGTGGAGAAGAGGCGTCTTCTCCTCTTCAGTGCCTTCACCCTTTGGGTATTCTTATTATCCTCTTCAATTTTAAGGCTTTCATTCCTTCCTTCTGGGGATTTGCACCTGCCCCTTGGTCTTTTCTGACCGGGGTTTTTCGGGGTTCTTGCTCTTGCTGGTTCGCCTGGTCTCTCCCTGACCCTCCGCATGGGGGGTCCCTCTTCACCCCTCGCCTCGCACAGGGGGAGGGGGGGGGGGGTTACTCACTTTCATGAAAGGTGCTCCATTTTCGAGGTGTAGTGAGCACTTTTGTGCGTCCTTCGGCCCTTGTGCCTGTTCATTTTCAGGAGTTTTTATTCCAGTATTTGTGCACCCATGCATTATCCTCCTGTATAGCCCTCCGTTCGAAGGGTCCCCCTTTTTCGTCCTTTCCTTCCTCCACAAGGGAAGGGGGTAATCTCCTGTCACGGATTTACCGTTTGTTCACGTTATTGTGCTTCCACACACTTCCTGGGCTTCCTACATGGGACGGCAGTATCTTTTTCCTTTCCGATTGCAAGGAGGATTTCACTTCCTTCCTGCGCACACCATGGGTGTGTCCGTCCTGCCATGCCCGTTGGACGTAGAGAGTGTCCTCCCCTTATCTCATGCTACAGCCGCGATGGTTTTCACCCTCGGAGATATAGATCGTGGCTCGTGGATATTGTCCTTTGTGTCTCGTCCTCCTTCCCCGGACACGGATGGGGCGGGGTCTCGCCTCTGCACTATGTAGTCGGAAATTGCTCTCTATGTCAAGGACCACTTCCATTGGATTCCGCACTTCGTAAGACGGAGGGGTGCGCGCCATGCGTCCTCTTACCTCTGCTGTCTCCGTGGCGCCAGGCCGCCTTTCCTCCTGTGCCTCGTTCGGGCGTCCTCGCGGTTTCCGAGGCCGCCGATACGACGGTGTGACGTCGCTCTCCTTCCCCATATCGCCGACGATTCCCGCCTCCTACGTCCGGTTCATGCCATACATGTGGCTCGGGTGCCCGTCACACTGCATGCAACCTCCCTGCCCGGGCCTGCCGCCCTGTGGACGGCTGCTCTGTCGAATGGACGGAGCGCCCGGGTAGTATGGTCTTCCCTCCACACCGCGTTCGACGACCTAGCGGCCTCCTGGAGTGTTCCACAGGTGGCCTGGTTCGCCTCCTGTGGGGCGACCGGGTTGCCTGTGTTCCTGTCCCGCTGGATTACTCCTCCGGCGGAGGTACCGGTCGCGTTCAGCAAGGACTGGCGCAGGTGGCGGTCAGTTTATGTGTGTTCCACCAACAGCCGCCCTTTTTGATGTGCAAAGTCCTCCACAGGCTGAGAGGGTACCAGTGCTTCGTTTGGTTGTCGCGCCCATCCGGCCGGCCCAAGCCTGGTCCGCTCGGCTGAAGCGGTGGTACCCGAGTCCAGTTCCCCTAGCGATCTCCGATTTCCACTTGGTATCGATTGATGTCCTAGGGACCTCGTTAGCCTTCACATCGTGGATGTTGTGAGGCAGGGTGGATGCCTAAGCTTAGTCGTTCTTTGAATGTCAAATCCTCTCCCCTGGATTCATTTTACATGGCAGACTTACGGTTCTCACTGACACAGTTTTCCTTCTTGGTTTCCTACCCATCACGGACGCGCCCATCGGTGGCGTTCGTGTTTCACTACCTCCGTTGGTTACTCTTGAGAAGCGTCCCAACGTCTGCACCACTCTTACGAACCGCCTGTCGGCCATTCGGGTACCGTTTGAGACTTTCACGGGGTTGGTTGTTCCTCCCTAGGCCTTGGGTTCTTTTTGCGATCCTGCTTTATGCTTCGTCCGACGCCGCGTCAGCTTTCTCCTCAGTGGTTTCTGGCGGAGGCTCTCGAACTGCTCTCGTCTGCCTCTTACGCTCATTACCCCACGCCTGCACACTTCCGTGACATGACATTGTTCTTTATGGCTTTGGCGACAGGTGAAGGAGTCCCCGGAGATGACTGCCAGGTCTAGGGTCCGACATTCCTTACATCGTTCTCCCGTCCTTGAGTCAGTTACTTTGGCTCCGTCTGTTCGTTTGGTTGCTACGACCGTACGCGACACTCCCGTTTTTATGCTTTTCCTGTACCGGCTTTCCAACATGGTAGGGTTCATCATCCGTTATGCCCGGTTCAAACCCTGCGTCCGTATGTGTCCTCGACCAGGCCAGTGTCGGGGTTGCCTTTACGGGTGGCGCCTCCGACCTGTAGGAGACTAGGTCGACGTGCTGTGGGACTTCGCCTGTGTCGGTAGTTTCGGGCCAGTAACCCTTACGTTCTGGACGCTGCTCATGTTGTCCGTTCGTACGCTGCTACGTTCTGATTTTACATAATCTTTCTCGTCCGAACGTTGCCGACACGGGACTTTGGTCTTCCCCCACCACGTTTGTCTCCTCCTCTCTGGCCTTGTCCACAGGCAGGCCGGGACGTCCTTGTAGTGCAGCAGGTTCACTCAGGGTCTATCTGCAGCATTCCTTCTGTCTCTTATCCTTCTCCCTTCTTGTTCTTCTTTTATTGGGGGGGGGGGATTGCACTATACCCATACTTGCGCCTAAGTTAAAGGATTAATAACTAGGTTCAGATTTTGATATAATTTCTCGTCTTAAAGTATACTACGTTCTGTTGGTAGGTCTTGGCCTCATACCACTGAACTTTTCTCATGGCTTTCAGTGCTGGTCACTGTGTCTGCTCATGTCTTTTCTCGTCACCCCCTGTATGGTCCTCCTCTTCGACGTATGTCAGTCTTTACTCGTTACATTCTGGGTCTTCCTGCCTTCGTCCGGAAGAAGGGGGGGGGGGGGGGGGGGGGAGCATCCTGGACTTCATATTTGATGATGAAATGCAGCATTCTTTGTCTTCGGTTCGTTATCCCATGGCATCAGACTTGACTGTACTTGACCTCTCTTGATATGCACCTGTCAGTACACTCTTTCTATAAACTCTCTTGTTTAAGTCGGTCTTTCCATGGTCCTGATATTTCCTAAGGGCTAAAGTTTGTGTTTTCAGCTTGTATGTCCGCCTCCAATTTGGTACTCTAGCTCTACGTTGGAACGTAGAAGCTACTACTAAATTGGGAGGTTTAACAACCCTCCCAATACCAAATGAGGTAAACCTCCTATTTGGTCGTAGCCTCGGAGTATCCAACGTCATAGTATCCCGCCCTCGCGCCGTACCCCTGCCCATCCAATCTTGTCTCTTGTAACTTGATACCGGGAATGCCCAATGAACCCTGTCGGGTAGTGGGGTGGATCCGTCAAGACGGCTGAAGGAGCCAGATAGGATGGCCTAAAATCCTGTAATTTTCTCTTCTTTCTCATCAATATTTTCTTATTTTCCTTTTCAAATAGTGGCCTCCAAAGTATGTACAACGTACCTAGTAGAGAGAGTAAGGTGCTACTCTAGATGTTATCATTATATCTCGCTAGTGATTTCGATAATTGCCCGCTCTAGAGCGGAGCAAAATTATACGATAAGTATATAGCTCTACGTTGGATACTCCGAGGCTACGACCAAATAGGAGGTTTACCTCATTTGGTATTGGGAGGGTCGTTAAACCTCCCAATTAATGCTGGGATAGGCCATAATTTTCCCGCCAGTAAGAGGGGGAAATATTTGTTGCCCTCCAATATTAAACATTTGACTTTCAACCGGCCCAACTTCACAGTTAGTTGAACCCAGTTGAGAGAACCGACTAGAGATTCCCAGAGTCTCCGTGTCGTAGTCCGACTGTGGAGAAACATAAACAGTTTTTTGCGAAACCTGTTTCGATTGTCCACACTCTGACTCAGAGTGAGAGACGCTGTGTCCCAGACCAGCCCTATCCACTGAATTACTCGTGAGGGAACAAGGTTAGACTTTACCAAGTTGACCTTGAATCCTAGAGATTTGACATGGTTTAACGTAATGTTGACATGAGTGTTGCATAACTCTTCTGTCTCTGCCACCACCAGCCAGTTGTCTAGATACCACAAGATCCTGATCCCTTGTTCTAAAATGGGCATCAGGGCTTGCCGGACTAATTTTGTGAAAATGCGTGGCGCTAGGTTTAATCCAAACGGCATCCTTTGAAAGACATAAGTCTGATGCATTATTCTTAAAGCCAGAAATTTTTGAAATCTCTTGTTGACCGGGACGTGCCAATACGCGTCTGTCAGGTCTAAAGAACACATCCACCCTCCCGGCGGAAGTGTTAGCCTGATTTGATTCACTGTCAGCATCCTGAAGGACACATTGTGAATGTGGAGATTCAGATAAGACAGGTCTACGACCGGCCTCATCTGAATACTGTCCCTTTTTGGTACTAGAAAGAGTTTGGATGTAAACACCGGGTAAGTCGGGGGGACTGGGATAATGACACTCTTGGTAATCATCTCCTGAACTAGTGACTCCACCTCTAAAGAAACATGATTGGCCTTTGTCGGCTGACGTAAGAGAGGTCGCCGGAGCCACTGCCAAGTGATGCCTTTGCGCACCACAGTCCTTGCCCATGATCTTAATGGCCATGCCTGATGACACGCCCGGAATGACCCAGTTAGCAGACTGGGGTTCGTCGGCTGGACTACTCTCTGTTGCAACACGCCTTTGACTGGCCCCGGGAGTGAGAGAGACCTTAGTTTTTTGCTGGTGGTGGTGTACGCTTGGACGACTGGCTGGAGGCTGGCCCTGACCTGGTCGTTGGTGAAACCTATGGCCTTTACCTGAGAATTTACCCTGTTTATACCTGACGTGAGCCTGACCCTGGGTGGAAGAGGACTTAGGCTGATGAAAAGGCTTCGACCCACTAGCTTGAGCTTTCGAAACTGGTTTGGGTTTAGGGAAAGTAAAGGTAGGCTTCTTAGGTTGAGATGAGCTTTGTTTGAATGCTTGTGCCATATTGAAAACAGTCTTCCAAACTGCTGGAGAAATCAAAGAAGGGGTTAGAACTGGAGACAGAATTACTTGGCTTGCAATACGGTCAGGAAGTTTCTTTACTAAGAACATCCTCAGATCCTGCCTTGCTCGAACCGCCTCTAATAAGGCCGTCCGAATATCTCCTAAAGACTGAATGGAAGTTTGGAGAAGCAAGCGCCGGGAAAGTTCAATGGCCTTCCTGACATCCGCAGTTTCGATTGCCTGAGAAGAGCGTAACAGAGACTTCGTTACTTGCTGAGTAACAATATATTGTGAAAACAGTCGAAACGCTTTACCTCTTAACCTAAACTCGCGGTCTAGGTGAGTTGGGGAAGGCGTGCTAAATGGATCTTTTAATTCGCACAAATTGATTTTAGGGGCAGCGAAGAAATCAAACAAAACAGAGGGGACTCCTCCGGCACTAAAAACCGGAAGAGAGAACCAAGAATGGTGCTCTTGAGGGATTTGGTGAGAAGACTTTATAGTGAAAGTAGTGGCAAAATTTTGAGCCTCTGTTTCCCAGTCCACCCAAGGTCCCGTACCCAACTGCCCCACCTGCAAGACTGGATTAGAGGCTGAGTCTGTGATCGGAAACATATCCAATTCTGGCGTCAAAGCAGAAAGTGCCTTGACGTCGTTAAAGCCATCATTCTTAGTCCAGTCAGAAAAAAGCTTTGAAGCTGAGGCAGGGGGCAGGGCTGGCGTTGATGCATACACAAAAAAGTCATGGTTATAATAACTGGGAATGGCCTTAATATGAACATCTAAAACATCGCCTTGACTATCCAATGCTCTGAGTTTTCTAGACTTATTACCTTGGATTACCCACTCATGTGGTACAGGGAGCTCCCCCGAAATGGTAGCTTGTGCTGCCTCTGGCTTAGTTGGTAACATTGCTACCCATGACTCATCAGGCCCGTACAAAAGAGGCATAGCCCCTTTTCTGACTGGTGCCTTGTCTAAAGGGGGGGGGGAGTTATGTCTGATATGACCCGCACATTGGAAGTAGTGAGAGCTGCTGTGCCTGGCACAGTGGGAATTGAATCTGACACAAGAGGAGGGTTAGGTATTTTAGCTAAAGCAATGGATGTAGCCAGAGGTCGCACATTCATTGACGTCGCGGGAGCTTCCGTACCAACTGTAGGAGTTTCCGGCGTAGGGCCAAAGAACTTATTAAGTGCATTCAATAGTAACCCATCAATCTCTTCTGTAGTTACATACCTAGCAGATGACGATCTCCGTGGAGATTCGACAGAACCCTGAGAGTCGTCTAGGTGGTGACCTGACTCTCCAACTTCCATCTCTGAGACCAGAGAACGCTGTTCTTCATCCCTTAACCCTCTCACCACGGAAGGGCTCTTGAACGCCCATAAAAAAGCATATAACAGCTGCCCGGAAGGGCTCTTGAACGCCCAGTGGTTGAAAGCCTGTGAGCTTCGTGTGCGAGGCGTCGGTCCGACGCATGTAAACAACAGCCGGCTGGACCGACGCCCCGCATCTCCGGCCACAAGAAGGAGAGCGTCGCTTATTCGTGTGTGCCTGTATGTTGTTGTTAAGTATCGAAAAGTATTGTAAAGTGGCTGTTTTGGCCATAAAGTTATCTCCAATGAAATCATCATCACAACTCAACCAGTTGACTTAGAGAGCTCTACTTAATGCCATTCTACAGGTAAATAACACAGCTACGCTTGGGGATGCGCGGGAATGCGGGAAGCAGTCAGATTAAAACATATACGGTAGCCTAGCCTAGACGTTTTTCGGCCAAAACACCCGGGTTTCGAGGAATATATATATAATACATAGCCGGGGCTGGAGGGTTAAGTCTGGCATCTCATGGGAAGATCCCGCCGAAGCCGGGACCCCCACATGCCGCCATGTTAGATCTGGGATAGAAGATGGGACATCGGCATCCCGGTGGACGTCAGCCACTACTTGCGTTACCAAAGGATGTGTGCCGTCCTGCCAGGGCTGAGAGTATCGCCATACGCCTTGGCTGTGGCTGTTACTCGCTTGCGAGCTTGGAATATTCCCCAATTGGGAGCCCTCACCCGAGCCCCCTAGCGATTTATAGTTTCCGTAAGATACTTCTAAATCTGAGGCTGACACACGTGACCTGGTAGAGAAAGTATGCATATTAGGTGATGAAATGTCCGCCGGGGCATCCTTCACCACATTCTCTGATTCCACCCCCGACCTGTCAGATTGGACGTTAGACTTGGAGGGGGTAGATGCAGAGAGCGGGGTACCAGGCTCCGGCGACAGCCGTGAGTCCGTTCGCACCGGAGGATCCCTTTTGGATGATTTATGACTTCTACTAGACTTAAGTTTAATTTTAATGTCTTTAGGACCCCTACTCTCTTCCTTTGTCCTCTTCCGTGGAGGTGAAGAAGAGTGGCCCGAAGCTTTCACCTGCTCCTGCAGGGGTGACCTTGACTTGGACCTCGCCGCTGATGCCGAAGGTGACGGAGAGCGAGGCCTCTTAGATCTGCCAGGGGAGGGTGTGGGAGCCTGTCCCCGCCCAGTCTCGGAGGCCTTACGTGTACGGGTCTTACTTTTAGGGGGGGCATGTTGAATAATTAACAGTTCCCAAAGCTCAAGGTTGTCACATTGCAATGCTTTACGAGCTACATTTGTTGAATAAGTAGCGAGCAATTGTTTTACTTCCTGCAAGGCCACCGCCGCAGTATTGTCTTTGTGAATCAACAGTTTAACACTTAAGAGGGTACAAATAGTGCAATGCTTTGTCACCCATATCCCCCGTGACCGATCGAGGCATTTAACACATTTAATGCACAGCTTGTGCGCAAAAATAGGGATACCGGAGCATAACGGCGTTGAACACAAAGCTATGAGAGGTTCTATGGCCGACATGACCGAGACTGGCGGAAATCTACCCACCCCCGGGATGTACCTGGTCGCCTGGCGCCACGCCGGTACTCCGCCCTGGAAATAGAAAATTCCCAGGAATTAATGCTCATAAGGTTACCCCAAAATGTTATAAAACATGTGTCATAAAACTGGTGGTCAACGAACTGTAGTCCTCAACCACTACTCTTCGCTGCCCCACAGTTTCAAGTTAAAGATTTCAGCATATCTTTACCTGTCCAAAAGATTTAGCCTATCTTCTGAGACTTCATAAATTATTATGTTCTCATATCTCAAAGCATATCTTTAATAAAGATGAAGTCCTTCAAGTATCCCTTTACACTTGAAACACTAGTAAGATTCAGGCATCTTCTTATCCCATAAAAAGTCTAAGCCTATCTTAATCTCTAATCCGACTTCTACCAGAAGCCCTCATAGATCGCCGTCTTGCAGGTCGTGATACCGTATTGTATCACCCAATTGTTTGGCAAAGCATAGCGAATTGCAAATCCGGTAATATAACCACCCGAAGGTACCACCGCCGAGTTTCATATAAAATGTCAAACCAATTGTACCTACCCCAGACCTCTTTGCCAAAAAAGGTCGCCGGGAGGAAAAGACCAAACAAACAAACAGCATTGTCTTGAAGGCCGTGACACCTGAGAGTATCAATCAATTGTTTGGCAAACCATAGCGAATTGCAAATCCGTTAATACAACCACCCGAAGGTACCACCGCCGGGGTCATATTATATGTCAAACAAATTGTACCTGCCCCAGACCTCTTTGTAAAAAGGTCGCCGGGAGGGAAAGACCAGACAAACAAACAGTTTTGTTTCAATGGCTTTGAAAAGCCGAGAAAACCATATCCAACAGGTGTCAGCATGACCACCTAGATAAATGTGTGGAGCCCACCTCGCCGGGAATAACACAGGAAGCCTGAGCACAGGCTCGACCACAGAAAATGCAGTTTCTGATGAGCCCTCAAGCTACCAAACTCGCCGGGGTAACTAACCTATTTTAGCCAACCTGACCAAAACTCTGTAAACCAAACGGCTTTCTCGGAGCAATCGAGAAAACCCGTCGGAAAGGCAACCCACAACAAACAGAACGCAGTCTGATAAACATAAACAGACGCAGTCCGAAGCTCCTGGATCAGCCAATCACAACTAATCCAGGACACACATGAGTACATTTTTATAATAATAAACAATGAAAACACTTGCATATGTGAAAAAGCTACGAGTGGCTGGCTAGGCCTAGTGAAAACGGAAAAAACACTTAATGACGTTGAAACACGATCGAAAAGCACTTCATCCCACCAAAACTGGAACAGCAGCCACTTCAACATCGTAGAAAAACCCCGGAAAGGGTAACACTGACTCGGGACCCAGAAAGAACTTCACTACGTGAAGAAAAAACACCAGGAACGTCAGTAAAAACAAACAAGGCTACTCCATCTGAAAGATAGCTAGAAGCCCGACATCGCATAGTTAAAGCCGCCTAACAAGCTAGGACTAACGATGGCTAAACACGAAAAACGTTTCAGAGCGTCCTCAAACCGGCCACGAGGGTCCGTCCGAAATAGACGCCCCAACAAAACGACCCAAAATACACTTGTTCTGCGAGAAAACCACCCATGACACCCCTGCTACGCTAATCCTAACCTTACTCAAGACATCCCAGAGTAAACAAATGAGAAAAAACTCACTAGGGACGCAAGAATGCGGAATCAAAGCAGAGCACTGTGGGGGACACGTCAGGGTGGTGAGAGCGCAGAGCAAGGAAGGAGGATTGATGCGCTTGTCAGCGTCTGGTCCAAGAATCCACAGAAGTACATCCACAGAAGATGTGAAGCTTATGAATAGTTATTCTTATTTTAATTTAATTTTTTATTTGTTACGAAGTTTTTTCGTAGTGAGAACCCAATCAAAGACGAACCATGAGTGATTTTGCGTGTGCTTATGATGAAGGTTCCTCTGAGCTCTGCGGCGGTAGATTCAAACTACGCGTATGAGCGTTTGAAGAGGTAGCCTTATGTAATAGGCATAATCGTCAATGATGGAGGGGCCACTAATAAATATACTGTACAGTGGAGCCCCCATCCTAGCTGCTAATCGGTTCCGCAGAAATAGAGCTAGGATTGAAACATCCAAGATCGGGGCACTGTTCTTATGGGGAAAATTCAATCGGTTCCGTGCTCATGCCAAAATTTGCGTCTTTTTCAATTTTTTGCCTATGAAAACATGTTTTATTGTACACAAATTAAATTTTATGCATTATACTGTATCATATAATACACCATAGAATAAGTTTTTAATAACTAGAAAAAAAAAAGGCCCAATATCGAAACAATTACCGCACTTTTTCCCAGTGTTAGGCTATGAAAACATGTTTTTTGTCTAGGCTACATCAAGTAGCCTAGGCCTAAATCTTATGCATTGTAAATAATAATGTAGACATGGCTAAATGACAGTCCTAACCATAAATACTGTAGATTGGGGCATTGTTTCTATCATGCGACATTTTTTAGGCGTAGCCTAGGCCTAGGTTCTAAATTCGTCCAGCCACCCCTCAAGTACCCATTTCCCCCCAAATACATCCAATAAATACATATTATGAGGAAAAGACGTATAAATACGTATTATGAGAAGATTACTTACCACACAGATTTTATTATAAATCATTGTCATACTTAGCCTAGCCTAGGCTAACATCGTCTAGGCTAGGCAATTCAATCGCTTTCGTCCGACATGGACTGGTCTTTGCTGTGTTTTGAGCATGTAATTCCTTCATTGCTACCACCAGGCCAACCATCCCTATCACTAGATGTACTAGAGGTTATAATAAACGCGAGAGATAAGGGGTTCAGGCACAAAAAGGCTTGCAAACGGTTGTTTTGTCAACACAGATACAGACAAGATTTGAAGTTTGATTATAAAACAAAAATACAGAATAGTAAAAATGTTGCGTCTGCTACCGCCGCACAAACGACCGCAGCAGTGCAAGCACTGGTACTGAGCTGGATACACAGGCATAGTTTGCCTTTTTCCAGAGGATCTACTGTAAGAAACTGTAAGATACTAGCTAAACTGCAAGCGTCTGCTTAGTGATGGCGGCATCTTGCGCATTTGACGATCGGATCTCGGATTCACTCGGATTTCGTCTCTAAACGGCAAGCTACTGGCAGATTCTTTCGTTATGTTAAAACAAAATTATTGTTTTTGTTTGTTTTCTAGTTTTATGTTGAGTTTTTCGTTATTTTTGCTATTTTTTCGGGTTTCGGCTGGGATTTTGATGCGAGGAATGAGGCTTTTGGCGCGAGAATTGAAATGGGGAATATTTGGTGTGTGGTGCGAGCATTGAATCAACGAAGACCGGTGTAGCGAGGATGGGGGCTCCACTGTATATATATATATATATACAGTATACAGTATATATATATATATATATACTGTATATATACTGTATATATATATATACAGTAGGACCCTACTCTATATATTTATCTATCTATCTATTGCCTGACGCCGTGATCCCCGAAGGGGTGGCCACGAACGAACCGTCCCCATGCACCTCTGTCCCCAGTCAGTCGACGCCCCTCCTCCCAACCAGCACCGCCTTCATCCATATACTTCCTCACTCCATCCTTCCACCTCTCCTTCGGTTTACCTCGCTCTCGTACACCCTCTTAGTCATTCTCTCGCTTTCCATACGTTCCATATGGCCGAACCATCTCAAGTTGTTCCTTTTCACACTTTCCAGCACATCTACCTCCACACCACACCTTCTTACTTCCTCATTCGTCTGTCTATCCGTCCATGTAACTGCACGCACTTCTTAAGTAGGCTAACTCATTTTCACCGCTCTCACTCTTGGTCTGAGTCTCTCAACCAACGTCCATGCTTCGCTTCCGTAAGTCAGTGTCGGGATTACCACACTGTCATGCAAGGACTTCTTCATTTCCATACTGACCACCCTATTTCTTGTTACTGCTTTCAGTATTCCTACAACCCTCTTCCCCTGTTGTACCCTCTCCCGCACTTCTTCATCCATTGTCCCATCTTTACTCAACACACTGCCCAGATACTTAAAAGAGTTGACGATCTCCATAGCCTGACCGTTCAACTTCACCCCTTTCGAAGACCATAACCTTGCTCTTCCCCGCATTTACCTTCAAATTCCAATTTTCGCACACTGTTTCAAACTCATTTACCAGACCCTGCAACTCCTATTCATTATCGCTCATCAGCACTGTATCATCCGTAAACAGCAGTATAGGCAGCTTCCACTCATTTCCCTCCCTTTTCAGCGATACACCAACATCCACTGCTCTTCCTAGTAATTCTTTCATGACTCCATCCATATATACAGTAAACAACTATGGGGACATCACACACCCCTGTTTCATCCCAACATTCAGGTCAAAGAACTCGCTATGCTCATTCTCCACACGTACTGCCGCCTTTGCACCCTCATACATGCTCTTCACTGCTTTCAGCAAGTTGCCATCTACTCCGTATATTCTAAGTACTTTCCACATACCTTCTCTATCCACTCTGTCATAGGCTTTCTCCAAGTCCATAAAGGCAACATTATAGGTTTGAGTCCCGGAGGGAAGAATGAAAACCTAATATTTAGTAGTGGCCCCGAAATCATTGACGATATGCCTATTAATATAATAGCCTCCTTTCAAGCGCCCGCGGGTAGCCAGTTTGAAACTCCCGCCGCGGGGAAAAGGAGTACTACATCATAAGTGTAACGCTACTTCTCTTATGGAATCGTCTTATGATTGGGGTAGCCTACACACTACGTAAAATTTTGTAAAAAATTAAAGAGAAAAAATAAACTCAAAACTTGTTTTGCTATAGCTTTCCATCTCGTGGATTTCTTGTGCGTGGATTCTCGCCCAGACCGTGGCAACCGAGACGCCATACTTCCTTCACTGACATATTAAGACCAAACTCAATACATCAAACGAATGGGAAGGGGATGGAAGGGAGGGCCCTACATCGTCGATGATTTCGGGGCCACTACTAAATACAGTATTAGGTTTTCATTCTTCCCTCCGGGACTCAAACCTATAATTTATTAGTGGCCCCTCCGTCATTGACGATATGCCTGATATCTCAAGACTGGAGGGGGACATTCATAATAATATCAAACCACTAATAATACCATAGGTAGAGACAAAGAATCGCACAGCAAATTTGAGTTATTTATTGTTTACATACAATATAGTATAACAAATATAAAAGGATAGAAAGCAGTGCGTTATTTCGAAGAAGATCTGCTTTATACATATGATAAGATTCTCATCTCGAGATTCATAAACTTGTTGTCAGGGAACAAAATTCTATTCCCGATCAATATATCTTTTGTCCTTAAACTTATTTGTACATGTTATATAATTTGTACATTTTGACTATATAGTTGCAACTATTATAGGTATCTTTACATAGACAAATATTTTAGAGCTGTAAAACCAGCTCAACTTATAAAGTATCACAGCTCGTGAACTTATCACATCCTCCAGCGGAGGGGCTCTCAGGGTCTTGGGGCTTACCTACAACCCCCCCCCCCTTTTCTTTAAGATTAAACTTAATAAATAATAGCACAATGACTCATGAGACCCTCTGTCGTAAAGCTACACAGGCTAGCTTTGGTTTATCCAGGGCCACCGACAGGTATCGCGTCAGGAATGTATGATTTGAAGCCCACAAATTAGTGTTAGCTATGTCATCAATTGAATAATTTTGTAAGAATCTAAGAGACAGCCCACTTTCTGATGTCATGGGCTCTGCCCACTACGCCGGGATTACTTTGCCTAATGACTTCTACGAATAAGAAGGCCAATCTTCTTCTCGTGACGCGAGTACCTGTGTTGTTGACCCATAAGGCTCCTGGTTGTTGAGGTTTTCCTACCCTCATAAACTTTATTAAAGCCTGCACCGGGCAAAAAATGCGTTTAAGTGCCGGTACTGTAAATTCTGAAAATACATGATCACAGTGTTCGTTCTTTGCTACGAACGTGGGAGACGGAGCGATCCGTAAATGCTCATTCAATCTCCCAAACCTGAGGCAATTAGGTTCGCTGCTCATCGCCGCCAGCTCAGATACCCTGTTTTCTGTCGCCAAAGCCATAGGGAACACAGCCTTTTTTTAGTAATGATTCAAAGTCCGGCGCATTATTATATTTGCACGAATGAAGCAAAGATAAAGCTTTGTCCAGCGACCAGGTAGGCATGAGCTGCCGTGGTGGTGGGCGTAGTTTGAAACATGCTCTCATTAACCCTTTCTCCTCCTCCTGTGGTATGGTTAGACCGGTAAGGTCGTAAAAGGGGTTTCTAATGGCAGATAAGTGATTCTTTAGTGTAACTACAGAAAGGCGCTTTTGCTCAAACAAATAGTCTAAATATTTAAAGACCAAAGCAACTGATGAGTCTGATTGTGCCGTTTCTACTATCCAGGTTGTAAACGATTTCCAATGAGATTGATATTGTCGCCTGGTAGACATAGTATACTGATTAAGAAATTTATTTGTCACATTCTCCCCGTACTGAGCTAACCATTTGGCATTTTGAATGTCCATAAGGCAAAAGTCAGCGAGGTCTCTAGGTTGCCAATTGTCTGCAAGTGGAAGTACGAGACCGGGAGTGACACCGGGTTCTCGCACCACGTTTTCAACTGGTGGTACCACACCTGGGCCGGCCAAAGTGGCGCGATCATCGAGACTATGCCCCGGTAACCCCGTAGTTTGTGAAGTACTTGACACATGAGTGAAGCGTCTGGAGGTGGAAAAAGATAGATTGAATTCCATTTGTTCCAGTCCTCCGACAATGCGTTTGGACCCCCCGCCGCAGTTATTTTCCGGCGGGATAGGTAGAGAGGGAGTCTGTGGTTTCCCTCGGACGCAAATAGATCCACTTGTGGACGGTATGGCTCTGCAATCATCTTGTTGAAGATGTTTTGCTTGAGCGCCCATTCTACTACTGTGCTCTGTCTCCGGGACAGGGCGTCTGCCCAGACGTTCGCTACGCCTGGGAGGTAAGATGCATGAAGATATATGCTCAACGTTTCGGCTAGAGCAAAAATCTCTTCTGACAATTCCAGCAACTTGCAAAACCTCGTTGACCCTTGCTTTTGAATGCAGTGGACTGCATTCAAGTTGTCCATCCGAAAGACTATTTTTTTTTCACTGGAAAGAAGAGCCGTGATTTTGGAGGAAAAACAAAGGGACGAGACGTTCTTGTTTGTTGATATGAAAGTTCTCGTCTTTGGACCACAGACCTTGACCTTGGTGGCCTAGGTTCGACTGATATCCCCAGCCTATTGTCCCCGAAGCATCCGTGTCTACACATAACGTAGGTGGGGGAGAGACCCACTTCATTATTGAGTGCAATGTTTCCTTCCTTGCCCAGACCGACAGTAAGTTGTGAATTAATGGGGGGATAGGCCTTAATTTTCCCTCCGGTAAGAGTGGGAAACATTTGTTGCCTTCCATGATTAATCGCTTTACTTTCAACCGGCCCAACTTCACCGTTAGTTGAATCCAGTTGAGAGAACTGACCAGGGACTCTCACGTCTTCCTCGTCGTGTTCAGACTGGAGAAACGCGAACAATTTCCTGCGAAATCTGTCTCGGTTGTCCACACTCTGACTGAGAGTAAGGTTGGCTGTGTCCCAGACCAGCCCTATCCACTGAATTACCTGTGTGGGAACAAGGTTCGACTTTACCAGGTTGACCTTGAACCCTAAGGTTTGTACATGAATTATTACTTGATTGACATAGATACGGCATAAACTCTCTGACTCCGCCACTACTAGCCAGTCGTCTACGTACCACAACACCTTGATCCCCTGAGCTAACATTGGCATAAGTGCCTGCCAAACTAATTTTGTGAATATTCTTGGTGCCAAGTTCAAACCGAAAGGCATTCTCTGAAAGACTTTTCTTACAGTTTCTTACAGTAGATCCTCTGGAAAAAGGCAAACTAGGCCTGTGTATCCAGCTCAGTACCAGTACTTGCACTGCTGCGGTCGTTCACGGTGTTGGCGGCGGCGGTAGCAGACGCAACATTTTTACTATTCTGTATTTTTGTTTTATAATCAAACTTCAAATCTTGTCTTCCCCAAGCTTTATCAAGATTACTTTCAAACTCCCTTATTTAGTAGTAGCCTCTACGTTCCAACGTTGGGCGGGTGCCCGACCCCGAAAGGTGTTGAAATAGGGGAGCTATCCCCCCGCCAAAGGCGGCTTTCTAGGGCCTTTCCTAGCTGATGCTGAGAGGATTGGGTTCTAGTCATGTGGTGATGGGCTGGTCTATCAGAGTGAGAACTGAGCGATCTCTGCCATACCCATAGCTTACTCTGACTGTTCCTTTAACTTATATATTTTCTAGATCTCAAGTGACGGCGTCTTTTCCGTGGATTGACCTCCCAATCTACCAAGATTGGAAGCCAAAGCGTCACATTTTTCCCTTGCCCCTCAACTTTCTCTTCATAATTGCTGAGGGGCACAGGGCCCTGGGTGGGGCTTTGGTTTCCCGGGCGTTTCCGCACCCTCCTCAGCTCCCCGTCATGGAGTGGCTTCGGTCACCCAGGCTTTATTGTGGTCGGCGGGGAGGGTTCTGTGGGGGCGCTCGGTTATGGCCTTGGAATTGCTCGGGGCCTTGGGGCTGTTCGGCCAGGCAGCTTGGGGAACAACAACAACAACAACAACGTTCCAACGTAGAGCTATATACAGTAAAAGTCCGTTAATCCGACGACCGATGATTCGAATCTCCCAATAGTCCGAATTTTTCAATTTGAGGCCAAATCCGAATTCACCCGATGGTCCGAATTTCAAGAAGTCCCAAAGTCCCCTTTTTGAGGCATTAGGCCACTCAAATGACACATAATGGAGCACACACATATGATATGTTCATGAATTCACTTTAAAAGTTTACCATTGTCATTGTAGCCTATTATCTACTTCAAAACATTCAGATTAATGGTCAAAGGAAGCTACTGATATAATCGTAAACACCTTCGTCATCTTCTTCTTCCACATCGTCTGCTAGAGAGTTTGTTTTGCTCTTGAACGCATCCTTGGGACGCTCCGATGCGCTACTGGCTTGCACCGCATTTTCTGCAAGCGCATTCAGTCTTGAGCTTGAAAACGCACCTTTCAAGAAGTCCCAAAGTCCCCTTTTTGAGGCATTAGGCCACTCAAATGACACATAATGGAGCACACACATATCATATGTTCATGAATTCACTTTAAAAGTTTACCATTGTCATTGTAGCCTATTATCTACTTCAAAACATTCAGATTAATGGTCAAAGGAAGCTACTGATATAATCGTAAACACCTTCGTCTTCTTCTTCTTCCACATCGTCTGCTAGAGAGTTTGTTTTGCTCTTGAACGCATCCTTGGGACGCTCCGATGCGCTACTGGCTTGCACCGCATTTTCTGCAAGCGCATTCAGTCTTGAGCTTGAAAACGCACCTTTGGACGTATTAGTCTTGAGCTTGAAAACGCACCTTTGGATGTTCCGATACGCTACTATTTATAGTTCAGTGATCGGAGCATCCCAAGGGTGCTTTCAAGACAACAATACAAGGGTGCTTTCAATACAATATAATATAACAGAGCACGTCACAAAAGGAAAATCACAAAAGGAAAATTACAAGAACCTCTCAGGGAAGTGCCGTTGTTAAGGCATTACTTCCCGAACCACATCTGATCTTCAAGAGCAAGAAAAACTCGCTAGTAGACGGAAGAAGAAGAAGACGTTTATATCAGCAGATTCCTTTGACCATTAATCTGAATGTTTTGAAGTAGTTAATAGGCTACAATGACAATGGTAAACTTTTGAAGTGATTTCATGAACATATGATATGTGTGTGTGCACCATTGTGTCATTTGGGTGGCCTAATGTCTCAATGTTTTCGTCATACACAGGTTCATAGGGGTAAAGTCCGATAATCCGAAAAATCCACTAATCCGAACGAGAGCCGGTCCGCTGCCCTTCGGATTAACGGAAGTTTACTGTACTTATCGTATAATTCTGCTCCGCTCTAGAGCGGGCAATTATCGAAATCACTAGCGCGATAAAACGATAACATCTAGAGTAGCACCTTACTCTCTCTACTAGGTACGTTGTACATACTTTGGAGGCCACTATTTGAAAAGGAAAATAAGAAAATATTGATGAGAAAGAAGAGAAAATTACAGGATTTTAGGCCATCCTATCTGGCTCCTTCAGCCGTCTTGACGGATCCACCCCACTACCCGACAGGGTTCATTGGGCATTCCTTTTCGTGTTACTCAAGCTTCACACTCCCTGTTTTCTTTGCGCCCGATTTTTGTGCTGCTACTCCTGTCGCCTACCCTTTGGGTGAGTTGTGGGCCTTATTTATGGTACCTAAGGTTATTAGACAGATGATCTGTGATGTAGGCACGCTTCAAATGGGCTCTTAGGTGTGTTACTTTGAGTATGGCGTCGAAACTGGTTGGTCACGCTTCTGCGCATGCATCGCCCTTCGGCGAGTGTTATTCTTTAGGCCTTTGCCTGGTTTTATCTTCATTTTCACTTGCAGTGGCTTAGTTTTGTTTACCTGGTAGGTTCTATTAAGCTTTGTGCTTATTTTCTGCTTTCATTGCGTGGTTTTTGCGAAAAGTTAGGCTAACTTGTGCACTTTCGTTTGTGATGTAGGGGGCATAGCCCCCCTTGGCTTGACAGGTTATTTTGGCCTTATGTTTTGCTTACCTTCACATGAATGTTTCGCATTGGAGTGTGCCCTGTGTTTTTGTTTTTATCTGCCACTCACCCAAGGCTAGGCCCCCTGTTAATAGCCTAACTTTTAGTTGGAGGGGGGCACCGGGGCTAAGCCTCATGTTCCTAGCCTAACTTTTTGGAAGGGGGAGAAGGGACTTTTGGTAGATCGTCAATGTTGCCTCGTCGCTCTTGCTTGCCGATCTATGGTTTTACTAAACCGCCTTAGGCTCGCAGGGGTATGACGCTTTGGTTTTCTAAACCTTCTGTGGGGCACCCTTTTTTCGTCTGACGCTCGCTCCTGCGCTGTCTCTCCCTTCTTTTGTTTGCGCTCCCCTAGGCCTTGAGTTCATGAGACACAGTCTTCCCCTTACTTGAACTCCCTCATACATTGAGGTCCCCGCGGCACGGTCTTCACCTCCTTTGAGCTCTACGGTGCCTTGAACTGTCGTCCCTTCCACCCTTTTTGGTGACGCGGGTCTCTGGGACGGGCTCCGCGCCCGCTCCGCCCTGCAGCGTGGACAAATCCCGCTCCAGGTCGGTCCTTTGCTTCCGACATGTTCTCTTTTTTGGCTGCTGTGGTCGGGTCACTCTGGACCCGCTCCGCCCTGGGATGGTACTATCCGTCTCTAGGTCGGTCCTCTGCATCGCACTGTATTATTTTTGCTCATGCAAGCTCCCCTGCCAGCTGTCCTGCTGTGCACTTGGGTTGAGCCTTTTGGTTGGTATTTACCTCCATCTCCCTTTCCGCTCGAGGGCGGACAAATCTGCTCTGGATCGGACATCTCCGCTCTGGTGCAAGCATCTCCGCTCTGCAGCGATGTCTATTCCGCTCTGGACAGGGCCCCCTTGGGCTCCTTCTTCGCTTTGGCTTCTACACTGGGTCTCTCCTCCACCTGTTCCGCTCTGGAGCGGACACCAGTCCCGCTCCTGGTCGGTCCTAGGCCTTCCCTATTGCTGCTCTAGCCCTCCTGTTTTCACCTGGTTCTACTCTACGATTGTTCCGCTCTGGAGCGGATGCCAGTCCCGCTCCTGGTCAGTCCTAGGCCTTCCCTCCTGCTGCCCTAGCCCTCCTGTTTTCACCTGGTTCTACTCTCCGATTGTTCCGCTCTGGAGCGGACGCCAGTCCTGCTCCAGGTCGGTCCTAGGCCTTGCCTTCTGATGCCCTGGCTCTCTTGTTCGCTGTGCGCATGCCTTTCTCCTTTGCCTCGACTGCCATTGTCGTGCATGCATGCCCCGCTCTGGAGCGGGAGGGTGTAGTCCGCTCTGGAGCGGGAGGGTGTAGTCCGCTCTGGAGCGGGTCTGTCTGCTCCGCTCTGGAGCGGACTTGCCCTCTCGGCCCTGGCACTATTTTTTGGCCAATATTGCCTTGTTTGTACTTGGGGTTTGTCGGTTACAGTGTCTAATGACCTCCTTTACATCAGGCTGTGTTCCCGCTCTGCACTGCTGGGTCCCTTGGACTGCCGTCTCCTCTTCGGTCCCTTCACCCTCAGGTACCCTTTTCGGTTCTTATATAGCTGTCATGCTATTTCAGGGTGTTTGCACCTGCACCTTGGTCTTTTCTGACCTGGGTTTTTGGGGTGCTTCGGACTGTTGCTGCTTATGATATATGCTTGGCCCTCCCACATGGGGGGGTCCGTCTCCGTCCTTCTCCACATGGGGGGGGGGGGGTGTTATTACTTTTATGTACCTATCATGATGCATGGAATCTTTTGTGTGTTTTTTGTGCATACTGTCATACGTTCCTGAAATTTGTGCTTATTCTTTCTCTGTGCTTCGTCTGGGACATTTTTCATTTCTCCCTTTGCTTACAGTGCGGATGTCGCTCCCTGACTGCGCGCGCCATGGGTGTGCCCGTCCGGCTATGGGAGCTGGGCATACTGAGTGCCCCACCCATGCTGCGTGCTACTGCCGTGATGGCTTCACCCCCAGAAGGTGTGGCCCGTGTCTCGTCAACATTATGACGCTTGAGTCTCGCCCTACTTCGCCGGATGCTGAGACGGCACGGGTCAACCTCACCGCTGCATGGTCGGGCGTGGCTCGGTATGTTAAGGACCATTTACATCGGGTCCCCCGCTTCATGGACGCCTTGCTGAACCTTCCTCTGGAGTCTCCGCGCCCAGTGGTCACCGCTTCGCAGGTCCCTCAGTCTGGTGTGTCTCCGTTCTCGGCGGACATAGCGGGGTCGAAGCGGCACCACTCAGCTTCTCCACGTCGCCAGAAGTCTTCGCCGTCCCGCCGCCCTGCAGCTTCCGTCCGCACGTCTCCGGGCTCGACGACTTTTCGCCCTAAGATGAAGGCGCTTCCCCCGGTCCGTGTTCCTGCTGGTGTTTCGGCCTTCTCACCTGGTCGTCGTACCACCCATGAGCTGATCAAGGAGATTGAGGCGTCGCAGGCCGCCGGACATCTACCATCGGCTCCTCCGCCTTCGTTGCCGTTGGCTCTGCTACCCCCATTACCGCCTACTCCACCACCTAAGAAGGCGGGGGCTCTGTTTGCTTCGGTCTCCCCTCTTCTTGTCCGCAAGGGTCTACCGGATTCTCCTGGCTTTGTCGAGTCTGACTTTCCGTGTGGCCAGCCTTCTCCTGCTCGGAAAAGTGGACCCGTACCTCTGGCAGTGCAAGGCGCCAGTGTGGAGGTTGTAGGGTCTGGTCAGGAGGGGGCTGCCTGTGACCTCGTGGAACTGAGTGGCGGGAGCGATGATGAGTATGATGACGACGTGGTTGAGGACTTGCCACGGGAGTCGTTCTATTATACTCCGTCGCCTCGTCGGTCGCCCAGCCGTAGGAAACGTCGCCGGACCATCTCTTCGTCTTCCTCATCACCGACCGACGACCCTGGATGGGTCCTTCCTATTCGGGCCATCCAGGAGGCCCAGGTTCGGGCTGAGGAGGCTAACGCTGCATGGTTTGCCTCCCTACAAGAGACGCTTGCACTGTTGGCGGGAGGCTTGGAGCGTCCTACTCCCATTCCTCCTGTGATTCCTCTTGTGAATCCTCTTCCGCCATTTGTGGACCACCTGCCAACTCGTCCTGCTCTCTCTGTGCCTGTTGCTCCTGTTGTCGCCCCTCCCGTTCCCTCCCCGGCTGCATCTCCTTCTTTTGTCATGCTACCAGGGAGTGGGTTCGGGATGGTTGGGCAGCCTGTCACCGTTCCGTCCTTGGGAAAATACAAGGTTCCGAAGCGTCGCTTTCCTTCTCTTTATGGAGAGCCGTCGTCGTGGCGGAACGTGACGGCTTCACACCCGGAAAGAGCTTCTACCCAGGCGCCGGGGGAGCGCCCTGTTTTGGAGAGCTGGCAGGTGCAGGTTAACGTTAAGGGTAATTTTCGGGCTTTGACTCCGGACGGTCTAGTCCCTGAGGTCGACATCAGGGCTCACCCTGGGAGGACGGATCTACAGTTTTTTACGTACCGTCCTCAAGTGTCGCCCTCTGGGTCTAATAAGTTATGGTCGGACTTTGCTCGACACGACATCAATGTCGATGCGCCCGCTCTGTCAGCCATCGCGGGCCTTCCCTTGGTGGGGAATGCTCGGGACGTAGAGGGTAACCTCATGGTTCGGCTTCCTCATCTCGAGGGGGGTCCCTGGGATTTGTGGCTGGCTGAAGGCTTGGACTTCGGGCTTCGGTCGTCGGAGGGTTCTTCCCCGCTTCCACAGCACGACTCATCGTTCGTGTCGAGCCTAGTCACGTCTTCGTCCGGGGTAGACCCTAAGTACTGGGCATGGCTCAATGCGCCTAAGTTGGCGTTTGTTGAAATGCCTCAGCCCTGTTTCACGCCGCCAGATAAGGGTGCCCTGGAGCGTGATCACAAGCTCCGCCAGCGCACTACTCGCCTGCTCTCCACCCTTCTGCTGCAGCTACAGCTGGCTCGGCTTCACCTTCGTCTGATAGAGGCGCAACCAGTTGGTGAGATCAGGAAGGAGGAAGAGCACTTGCGGCGGGTCCACCTGCAGCTCGCCCTTAACTCGGTCGGGGACCTTCGTTGTGCCATCCATGAGGCTGCGCGTTGTCGGCAGTCTCTGAGGGTAGCCTTCTGTAAGAAGGCGCCGACTGAGGTACGAACGAAGCTGCTGCTGTCGGAGCTTGCTACAGAGGGGCTCTTCTCTGACGCGGCGTGGCAGGAAGCATACCTCTTTACTTCTGCGGGGTGCTTCGCACCCCGTCCACCTGGGGTGTCGCGGCGCTCCTCAGCCGCTTCCTCCCTTAGTAGGGGTGGGAAGGCCGGCTCGTCAAGAGGACGTCAGGCTTGGCGAGGATCCTCTGCTGGGAAGCGTCAGGTGGTGAAGTCTTCCACGCGCCGTCTGTATGACCGTCGCTCACCACCTCGCCCTTCTCAGCACCTCGCTATTGAGGCCTCCTCTCGGCGAGTCGACCAGAGGCAGGAGGATAGGCGGCCGCCGCAGGAAGGTGCACGAAAGGGTGTTCACGTTCGACAGGCTGCCCTTCGGTCTCAACATCGCACCGAGAGTCTTTACGAAACTCGTCAAACAGGCTCTGACTCCCCTGCTCAGTCAAGGGATTCAGATCCTGTTTTACTTGGACGATTGGCTCATCACCGCAGACTCTCCCACCCGTTGTGTACACGACACTCTCCTTGTCATCCAACACATCACACGGTTAGGCTTCAAGGTAAACGTTCCCAAGTCATGCCTCACGCCGTCGCAAGAAGTGACATGGGTGGGCCTCGACTGGGACATGGCGAGCGCGACTGTCAGACAGAGCCGGGTGAATGCGTCGAAAATTCGAAGGAAACTTTTTGCCGCATTGCACTCGGTCTCGATTACCAGGAAACTCTGGGACTCGCTGATCGGGTCACTCAATTGGGCGTCTCTGACCGTTCCCTTAGGGAGGCTCAGACTCAAACGCCTGATTCAACTAGGCAACAGGGCTTTTCCGCTACTGCCTCCACATCGGCTGCGACCGATTCCGCGCTCGATCTACTTACAATTGACACACTGGGTGGTTCGGGGCACGCTCGCGAGGGCTGTGTCCTGGACTTCGCCGCCGCCGACCATCTGGATCGACACAGATGCGTCGAGCGAGGTAGGTTGGGGTTACCAGTCAAACACGGGACACCAAGGTCAAGGCAGGTGGTCAGGCCTCATTCATCTTCACATAAACGTCTTAGAACTGTTAGTTCCGTTGTTCTTCCTGAGGGATCATGGGCAGGCCCTCTCCGGCAGGTCGATGGCCTTCAGGATGGACAACATGACTGCAGTTCATTGCATACAGAAACAGGGATCCTCCAGGTCCGCCGTTCTTCAGGACCTGGCGGAGAAACTGTTTTTCCAGGCAGACCTTTACAACATCACACTGCATGCGACCTACCTGCCCGGGACGGCCAACCTATGGGCGGATGCTCTGTCGAGGGGACAGAGCACCCCGGTAGAATGGTCTTTCAAACAAACCGTATTCGACGACCTCGCGGCCTCCTGGGGTGTTCCGCAGGTCGACTTGTTCGCCTCGTCCGAGACGAACAAGTTGCCTCTGTTCCTGACCCGCTGGATTCGAACTCCAGCGGGGGGACCGGACGCTTTCAGCGAGGACTGGAGCAGGTGGCAGTCTCTATATGTGTTTCCTCCACCCGACGCACTTTTGATGTGCAAGGTCCTCCACAGGCTGAGAGGATACCAGGGCAAAGTTTGGTTGATCGCGCCCATCTGGCCGGCCCAAGCCTGGTACGCTCAGCTGAAGCGATGGTGCCCGAGTCCCGTTCCCCTGTCGGTCTCAGACTTCCACTTGGGGTCGATTGGAGACCTAGGGACCTCGTTGGCATTCGCATCGTGGATGTTTGTGAGGCAGGGTGGCTGCCAACGTTTGGAAGATCATTAACTAACAAATTTACTCTACACTGGACACACTCCACATGGAAGACGTACGAATCTCACTGGCACAGTTTTACTTCTTGGATACACGACACGTCACAGACACTGCCATCGGTGGCGTTGCTTTTTCACTACCTCAATTATTTATTTGAGACACGTCACAACATGTTCAACACCCTTAGGAACCACCTGTCTGCCATCCGGGAGCCGTTTGAGAAGTTAACGGGGTTGGTCGTTCCTCAAAAAGAATTGGATTTCTTCATGCGTGCCTGTTTTAGGCTTAGGCCACCCCCGCGCCAGATTCCTCCTCAATGGTCTCTGGCGGAGGCTCTCAAACTGCTCTCGTCTGCCCCTTACACTCCGAACCCATCACCTGAACACCTACTTGACAAAACCCTGTTCCTTCTAGCTTTAGCAACGGGTGAGCGAGTCTCAGAGATGGCCGCCATGTCTCGGACCCAGAATTACATGAGGTTTTCTCCCCTCCTTGGGTCGGTCACCTTGGCCCCGTCGGTTCATTTTATTGCTAAGAATGAGCGAGAGACTCACGTTTTTAAACCATTTACTGTCCCGGCTTTGAAACGGGGTAGGGCTCATCATCTTTTATGCCCCGTTCACGCTCTCCATTCTTATGTGGAGACAGTCAGGCCGATGTCGGGGTTGGCATTGTGGGTGGCGCCTCGTACTGGTAGGAGGCTTGGTAAACGTGTGGTATGAATTCGCCTGTGTCGGATTATTCGGGCCAGCAACCCTCAAGTTCAGGGCACTGCCCATGACATTCGTTCATACGCTGCGACGATCTGTTTTCTTCATAATCATTCGCTTCCGGATATTGCCGACACAGGGCTGTGGTCTTCCTCCAACACGTTTGTCTCCTCCTATCTGTCCATGTCCACGGACAGGCCGGGGCGTCCTTGTGTTGCGTTGGGCCAGCGGGTTAGTTAGGGTCTACCTGCACTATTCCCTCTGTCTTTTGTCCCTTTTCCTTTCCGGTCATTCCTTTATTGGGGTGGGGGGAGGGGGAGGGGGGGGGACATGTTATTCATATTCCCTTATGTGCACTTAAGGTTAAGGACTTTCCTAGGCTAAGATGTTTTATTATTTCTAGTCTTACGTCTCCTACATATTGATTTTTATGTATGCACCCCCTTCTGCTACTGTTTTTTCAGGGGGTCCTGCTGCTCCGCGCTGGATATGCTCAGGTATTCTCGGTACCTCCGGTACGGTACTCCTCTTCCATATGTGTCTGTCTTCCCTCATTATATTATGGGTACTACTGCTTTGTACAGACGGGGGGGAAGGGAAGGGGGGGGTTCTTCCTGCACTATAACCATACCTGCACCTATGTTTACGGATTCACTAGGTTAAGATATTGATGTCCTCTCTTATCTTGTGTATGCTCCATGATCTTGTCTGTTCTCCATCATCTCACTTGTTTTGGTCATCCGGTTTTTCGTGCTAGTCACTGATTCTCCTCCTGTATTATCATCCCGTCATGTACGGTCCTCCTCTTCGGCAACTGTCTGAAGTCATTCCTTCCTTTATGACTCTTCCTGCCTTCTTCCAGAAGGCTCGGGGGGGGGGCATTCGGGGATTCATATTATCCCTTATGAAATGCATCATTCTTGTCTTAGGCTAAGATATACCATTACATAAGATTTGACTGTACTTGACCTCTCTTGATATGCGCCTGTCAGTACACTCTTTTATATAAACTCTCTTGTTTAAGTCTGTCTTTTATGGTGCTGATATTACCTAATGGCTAAAGTTTGTGTTTTCAGCTTGTACAGTAGGGTCCCGCATAAAACGTGTTCGCATAAAACGAGTCTCGATTAAAACGACCGACCTAAAATATTAATATTTAATTTTCGATCAGAACGAATGTGATCACATAACGTCCGCCGCCAAAGTGGGGCAAATACAAGGAGTTTTCATATAGAGCGCCGAAATATCGTACAAAACGTACAAAATATCGTACGCTTTCATATAAAACGCCGAAATATCGTACAAAACGTACGAAATATCGTTCGCTTTGTACGAAAATTTTCGCTTACAGTGAACATTGACGATATTGCGCCACCAAAATGCTGTGTTCACATAAAACGAATTCACATAAAACGCCCTCGTTTATCGACCATAAACTCGTTTTATGTGAGACCCTACTGTATGTCCGCCTCCAATTTGGTACTCTAGCTCTAAGTTGGAACGTAGAGGCTACTACTAAATTGGGAGGTTTAACGACCCTCCCAATACCAAATGAGGTAAACCTCCTATTTGGTCGTAGCCTCGGAGTATCCAACGTCATTGTATCCCGCCCTCGCGCCGTACCCCTGCCCATCCAATCTTGTCTCTTGTAACTTGATACCGGGAATGCCCAATGAACCCTGTCGGGTAGTGGGGTGGATCCGTCAAGACGGCTGATGGAGCCAGATAGGATGGCCTAAAATCCTGTAATTTTCTCTTCTTTCTCATCAATATTTTCTTATTTTCCTTTTCAAATAGTGGCCTCCAAAGTATGTACAACGTACCTAGTAGAGAGAGTAAGGTGCTACTCTAGATGTTATCGTTTTATCGCGCTAGTGATTTCGATAATTGCCCGCTCTAGAGCGGAGCAGAATTATACGATAAGTATATAGCTCTACGTTGGATACTCCGAAGCTACGACCAAATAGGAGGTTTACCTCATTTGGTATTGGGAGGGTCGTTAAACCTCCCAATTGATTCGGAATCGACTACATACTGGGGCAGTGTGTTCCACTCATTTACCACTCTATCACAAAATGAGTTCTTTGCCTTCTCAAGCCTATTTCTTTCTTTGTAAATTTTCTTAGAGTGTCCTCTCGTTCCCTCCCGCATCAAGAAGATACCTTCACACACATCCTCATCGTACTTTCCTGACACTATCTTAAAAGTCTCTATCATATCCCCTCTCTTTCTCCTATATGCCAGTGTCGGAAGTCCCAGTGTCCTCAACCTCTGCTCATAGCCCGCGTTCTTCAACGTTGGTACCAGCTTGCTAGCTCTCCTCTGCACTTTCTCCACTGCTTCTATATCCTTTACCATATATGGAGCCCACACCTGGTTCACATATTCCAGGTGCGGCCTAACCAGCGCTGTATAGAGATTCCTGAAGATTTCTTCGTCAAGTGACACAAATGTCGGGGATTCATATTATCCCTTATGAAATGCATCATTCTTGTCTTAGGCTAAGATATACCATTACATAAGATTTGACTGTACTTGACCTCTCTTGATATGCGCCTGTCAGTACACTCTTTTATATAAACTCTCTTATTTAAGTCTGTCTTTTATGGTGCTGATATTACCTAATGGCTAAAGTTTGTGATTTCAGCTTGTATGTCCGCCTCCAATTTGGTACTCTAGCTCTAAGTTGGAACGTAGAGGCTATTACTAAATTGGGAGGTTTAACGACCCTCCCAATACCAAATGAGGTAAACCTCCTATTTGGTCCTAGCCTCGGAGTATCCAACGTCATTGTATCCCGCCCTCGCGCCGTACCCCTGCCCATCCAATCTTGTCTCTTGTAACTTGATACCGGGAATGCCCAATGAACCCTGTCGGGTAGTGGGGTGGATCCGTCAAGACGGCTGAAGGAGCCAGATAGGATGGCCTAAAATCCTGTAATTTTCTCTTCTTTCTCATCAATATTTTCTTATTTTCCTTTTCAAATAGTGGCCTCCAAAGTATGTACAACGTACCTAGTAGAGAGAGTAAGGTGCTACTCTAGATGTTATCGTTTTATCGCGCTAGTGATTTCGATAATTGCCCGCTCTAGAGCGGAGCAGAATTATACGATAAGTATATAGCTCTACGTTGGATACTCCGAAGCTACGACCAAATAGGAGGTTTACCTCATTTGGTATTGGGAGGGTCGTTAAACCTCCCAATTGATTCGGAATCGACTACATACTGGGGCAGTGTGTTCCACTCATTTACCACTATCACAAAATGAGTTCTTTGCCTTCTCAAGCCTATTTCTTTCTTTGTAAATTTTCTTAGAGTGTCCTCTCGTTCCCTCCCGCATCAAGAAGATACCTTCACACACATCCTCATCGTACTTTCCTGACACTATCTTAAAAGTCTCTATCATATCCCCTCTCTTTCTCCTATATGCCAGTGTCGGAAGTCCCAGTGTCCTCAACCTCTGCTCATAGCCCGCGTTCTTCAACGTTGGTACCAGCTTGCTAGCTCTCCTCTGCACTTTCTCCACTGCTTCTATATCCTTTACCATATATGGAGCCCACACCTGGTTCACATATTCCAGGTGCGGCCTAACCAGCGCTGTATAGAGATTCCTGAAGATTTCTTCGTCAAGTGACACAAATGTCCTCCTTATCAGCCCTACAATTCTATTGGCTTTTTTTTATCTTTTCCGCTAAATGTTCTGAGAAATTTAACTTATTGTCTATCACTACTGCTATATCCTTTTCTGCATTCACTTCCTCCATCGCTTCATACATACTGTATCCTACCTTGTCTATCTTGCTTGTCCCAATCCACATGTACTTGCATTTTTTTGGATGAAAAGGCATTAACCAATGCTCAGACCATCCCTTCATGCCCTCCACATCTCCTTGAAGCAAACCCACATCTTCCTTACTCCTCACTCTTCTATAAGAGACATATGTCTCTTGCCTTATCCTCAAGGCGAGGAATTTTTTAAACCTCCTGTTTATCGGGACATGCCAATAGGCATCGGTCAGGTCTAGTGAACACATCCAGCCTAGTGGCGGGAGGGTGAGTCTGATTTGATTCACTGTGAGCATCCTGAAGACTGAATTTTGAATGTAAGTGTTCAGACACGAGAGATCTACTACTGGTCGCATCTGCACACTGTCCCGCTTTGGTACAAGAAATAGTCTGGACGTGAAAACATGGCAAGTTGAGTCTACCGGGACAATAACGTACTTGGTGATCATTTCCTGAACTAGTGATTCCACCTCTAAAGAAACTTGGTTGATTTCTAGAGCTTGACGTAAACGAGGTCGCCGGAGCCACCGCCAGGTGATTCCCTTGCATGCCACTGTCCGCGCCCATATTCGCCGGGGCCAGGCCCTGTGACATGCTTGAAACGACCCCGTCACTAGACTGGGGTTGTCCGGCAGAACTACCCTCGAATCCAACTCGCCTGCGGTAGGCCCCGGGAGAGAGAGAGTTTGATTGACTAGTTTTTTGTTGGTGCTGGTGTAGAGGTAGACGGCTGGCTAGGTTTGGCAGATGTCGTTCCCTGATTTGGTTTATGTTGTGACTTATTCTTGTTCTACTTACCTTGAGGTTTCCCCTGTTTCTGCTTTTGCTGAGTACCTCCCTGCTGTGGGGAAGACCGGGAGTCCCGAAAGGACTGCTTAGCATTGTTAGCATGAGGCTTACCTCCAGTCTTTTGATTGGAGTATGGTTTCTTGAACGAGTCCTTCTTAGGCTGGGAGGTACTTTGTGTCAAGCTGCCTACCAAATTATAAACTGCTCTCCATGTATCTAAATTTAAGAGAGAGGCAGTTAAGACAGGGGAAAGAGTCACCCGGCGACCAATGTCATCCGGTAATTTTTTCACCATAAACACCCTCAAGTCCTGGCGTGCTCGAACAGCCTCCATTAAGGCTATTCTGATGTCACCTAGAGACTGGATTGAATTTTGCAAGAGCAGCCGCCATGACAACTCCGTGGCTTGTCTTACATTTTGATTTTCAATAGCTGAAATAGTCTGTGTGAGTGACTGGGCTATTTGGCGACTTACAAGATATTGGGAAAAAAGTCTATAAGCTTTGTTTCTTAGTTTAAAATCTCTATCCAAGTGAGCAGGGGGAGGAGTAGAGAAAGGTTCCCTTAACTCATAGAGAGCAAGTTTGGGGGCCGAAATAAAATAAAAAAAGAGCTTGGGACACCCCTCCCGCCTTATTTATGGGGAGTGAGAACTAAGAGTGGGTTTCCTGAGGAATTTGGTGGGAGGATTTAGTCGTAATGGTAGCTGCAAATTGTTGCGCCTCAGCTTCCCAGCCCACCCACGGACCCACACCTACCTGCCCCACCTGCAAGACTGGACTGTGTGTTTGATCTAGCGCCGGAATTGTATCCAATTCCGGCGTCAATGCGCTCATAGCTTTCATATCGTTAACGCCGTCAGATTTTGTGCAGTCGGCAAAGAGTCTTGCAGATGAGGCAGGGGGCAAGCCGGAGTTGAAGAATACACAAAGAAATCAGGAGTATAGACATTGGGTATAGCCTTAATAGTAACATCCAACAACCTTCCCTGCATATCCTTAGCCCTCAGTTTCTTGCTTTTGCTAACCTCTATGGTCCAGTCACTCGGAACCGGAATCTCCCCCGATATTGTCTTCTGTGCCATGTGAACGTTCTTGGCTATAGCCGGAACCCATGAACAGTCAGGCCCGTATAGAAGTGGCATAGGGCCTTTTCTATGTGGAATTTTGTCGAGAGAAGGAGGGGTAATATCCGTGATAACTCGGACATTTGTAGTTGTCAAGGCGGCGGACATTGTCGTGTCACTTGCCGTAGTGGTCGTTTGATTGACGTTAAGAGGGGGCATGGCAGTACTGGGAGGTTGAACTCCGGTAGGTTGTAAGGGCCTAACTGTCGATTCAATCGGGGGAGCTACCGGCGCAGGAGTGGGAGGGACCTGAGAACTAGGGATATGGTATTCTCTCATTACTTTATGCAAGATATCGTTAAGGTCATCTGTTGTCACATATTTATTCTGAGATCCCCGAGAAGACTCTGAACCCGCCTCAGAGCCTTCCTCGTTCACTGGTTGTCCTGAGGATATTTCAAGTTCCTCTAATTCCTCCGGCACTTCCGCAACCTCCGGCGTTTCCTGCCTTTGTTCTACTACCGGCTCATTCAAAGGCCACACTAAGTCAGGGACTGACGAGGGAATATTATCATTACCCCTCTGTCTGTCTTGGCCCTGAAACATAGACTGTGCCTGTGATGGTTCCGACTGTCTCCAAACACCCCTGTTAAGTACGGCGGGTGGTTGGGAGTCCGGTATTATACTAGCCTGAGAATTGTCATAATGCTGTACGGTACATGGTGTATAACCCCTATATTGTTCCGCCAGCACCCGTTGTGACACTATCGGTGGTCCCGTACGTGGCGCGGCAAGATTTACCTTAGGTATAGCAAAGATTGTATTCTGTGGTTCACTAGTAGTTTCTTTAAGCCCTTCCTCAGTCCCCGCCTCCGAGTTTCCTGATTGGACAGACACGGAGGCAGATGCGGAGGAAAGTGGCCGCGGAGCCGGCCTAGGCTGGCGCCGTGACAGCGTCTCATCCTTGCGGGAACTTTTATGTCCACTCACTGATTTCGGGGTCGATGTCACAGAGTCTTCCGCCTTCTCTTACTAGACTTCGCCGCTGATTCCACTGAAGACTGGCGTGCTCGTCTACGAGGCGACCTAGACCTGGAGCTAGACTTGGTCCTCGACGAAGGAGATCGTCCTCGTTTGCGGTGGTCGGGGGGTTTTGCCTCGTCGCTTTCGCTACTCTCGCTACTACTAACTAATTCCTTAGACAAAACTTTAGCTTTAGTTTTCGATTTGGGAGTCGACCTAGCCGGCGTTGCTTTTAACACTGGAGATTTATTCACTGATGGTCCCACAGTGCTTCGTCATCACAAATTAATGCCTTATGGGCCACATCTTTTGCATAGACATTAAAGATAATCTTAATCTCCTGAAGGGCTACAAGGCACGAATGGTCCCTCTTCTCAAACACGTTTGACCGGAGTTCTGAGCAAACGGCGCACTTCTTAGATATCCAAAGTCCCCTAGATCTGTCGAGGCACTTTACACATCTGATGCAATGTTTATGAGCAAAAACCGGGAGAAGAGGGCAGTTAGTTGTAGTGCACAGAGTAAACAGAGGCATAATGGAGTGAAAACCCCCCCGCTGTGATCGGCTCCCTCACCTGCTGCCTGTGCTGCTACTGAAGTGATGAAATCTGGAAATAGAAAATTTCCAGGAATCAATGCTCATAAGAATAACCTGAGAGGTGTTAACACATCCTATCCTTCAAGTCCGCCGGAAAATTAGCTATAGCGCACTGCTACTCTAACCTTCCGCTGGACTTGTCCTAGGAAAACTTAATTTCCTATTGAACTGCTTACCTGTGACAACGTGCCACTGGCCCAATTAATCCGTAGTAACTATCTATTGACTATGGTCTAGATAGAAATAACCCCACTAGACTGTTGCGCCGGGCGAGGAAAGTCATGCCGTGCTAGGCTATCGGTTTGGGCGAGTTCGCTCGGCGGGCCGAGATTGCTCCCTTAGGAATTTTGCATTTCCGCCAGAAGGTTCGTGGTACCGCACACCACGCCGGGATATTTTGGCTCAGTCCTTTCGCCTACGAGGTGAAGGTAAGAGTCAGTACGTAGAAAGATCGCCGGAAGGCAACGAGCCAAACACATTGGAAGGGTCGACTTATTTGTGAAAGTCAGACCCCCCAAAACACCGCCCACACCACCATCAGGACGTCTCCTGACTCCCTGTTTACATGTTAAATATACATACACATATAAACGAGGGAAATATCTTAGGGCTATAATAGTATAATAATAATTTTTATAAATAAATACAAAACCCCTATACCCTACGGAGACCCCTAATGAGGCTGGCCACGAGGCTTGTAGTATTCATTCTCCTTGTAGTTTACCTTACCTCCTGAAGACACTGCTGCGACATCTGGCGGGGGGCCCCGCAAGAGGGGCAAAGCAGGCTTGAACCATGGAAAGTTCCACACCACGTGTCACAACTCTTAGACCAGGGCGTCTGCTACAATAATAAAAAAAGCAACTGCCTCACATAGACGGTCAGAAGCCTATTCCTGCGGATATATGAGCCTCCTAACTAGTAGCTGATAGCAACTCTAAGGCACAGAAAACATAAACAAAAAACACATGAGGCGCCTGGATGATTGAAGGCGCCTGCACAATAGTACCCTATTTTAACACTTTCCTGCGGGCATACCAATGGGGCAGCCTGTGCTAGCTAGTCTAAACCTGTTAAGTACAACTCAGATAAATACAAATGAGCAAGGACTCAGTAGAAGCGAGCGAACGAAGAATGTGGCAGAGCACAGGCGCGCACGTCCGATTGGGATGAGCGCGGGGAAGGGAAGGAAGTATGGCGTCTCGGTTGCCACGGTCTGGGCGAGAATCCACGCACAAGAAATCCACGAGATGGAAAGCTATAGCAAAACAAGTTTTGAGTTTATTTTTTCTTTTATTTTTTACAAAGTGTGTTCGTAGTGTGTACCCCAATCATAAGACGATTCCATAAGAGAAGTAGCGTTACACTTATGATGTAGTACTCCTTTTCCCCGCGGCGGGAGTTTCAAACTGGCTACCCGCGGGCGCTTGAAAGGAGGCTATTATATTAATAGGCATATCGTCAATGATGGAGGGGCCACTAATAAATACACCTTTTGTTGCTTCTCCAGATATTTCTCCACAATACAATTTAGGGTAAAAATCTGATCTACACATCCTCTTCCCTTCCTAAGAAATCGGCGGCAGAAATGGCGGGAGGCGGACGCAAGTTTTTGAGGCTCCGGCATATTTTCATGGGAAAGGATAAATAACACGGAATTTCGAGTGCATACGGAGCTAGCAAGGAGAGGAAGGACTCGTGAAGTGTTTGGAAGATAAATTGGTGTGGTGGAGGGGTGATATATAGTGTAATAAGAGTAGAGTTATGGGACAGCGGTAGTGTTGTGAGTTGTTGAGATTGTAAACAAACATGGCGGAAGGAATTTCGGGATTGACGGAGCGGAAGAAAGGCTACAACGTTTTCGTGGGTTTAAGAGCACAGATAAGAAGTTAGAAGAGGTTATTAATGTTGTGAAGGATTTGGAAAAGTGGAAGAGTGATACGGAGAAATGGAAGGGGGATTTTGGTGAGAAAGTTAAGGTACTGTGTGTACTGTGTGGTGTGTCAGGTGGGGAAGGGAATAGGCCTAGAGAAGGAAGCGAATGTAGGCCTATTTCGGAAGTTAATAATAGCCTAGAGATGGTATTGAAAAGGGTAGATGAACTGGGAGCAGAGAATATGGCATTGAAGGAGCAGCTGAAGGAATACGAAGGACGATTCAAGGAAGTAAAGGAGTCAACTGCATGGACGGTGGTAGGTGAACAGAAAGTTAAGGATTTGGAGGATATTGTGAAAGAACAAAAGGAAGAAATGAATATGACCAAAAAAAGTTTTGAGAGTGCAGTCGTAGGTGTCATGAAGAACAAGGAGAGTGTCGTGAGGGAGGCCATGGACAGGGATAGGGGTGTAATCATGCATGGAGATATAGAGGCTCATATGAATGATAATGGAGTGAGAAAAGTGAGGGATATGGAGAAAGTGAAGGAGGTCATGAAAGGTGTGGATGTGGACGGATGTGGATGGGAAGGGCAGGTGGAGGAAGTCAGTAGGATAGGTAGATATAAAAGGGGAGAGATGAGACCTATAAGAATGCAGTTTAAAACCAGGGCAGTGGCAGAGACAGTGACAAATTCTAGTTGGAGGCTAAACACAAATGAAGAACTGAAACATATAAGACTAAAGAAGGATTTGAGCATAGAGCAAAGACAAAAATAAAGGAATTACAGGAAAATGCTGATGAAAATAATGGAAAGTTGGGTGAGGAGGATAAGAGGAATTTTTACTGGAGAGTGAGGGACGGGAAATTGAAGAAGTGGTTTACAGTATACGAATAGAAGGGAGAAGGAGATCAGGGAGGGAAGAGAATGTGATAGGAGTTGTGACGGAGGAGGAGAACAGGGTGGAGGTGTCACAGGGAGAGACAGGAGACGAAGCTGCAGACCCAGTAGTGCCAGGGGGGGAGTAGGGTACGGACAGGAGGAGCGGAATGGTGTAGTTGCTGAAGGAATGGTAGAAAGATTAAGGATTATGTTTAGTAATGTGGATGTGTTTACCCAGGACAAGAAAAGAGAACTGATATGTAGGTTGCAGGATGAAGAGGAAAAACCTGATGTCATAGCCTTACAGGAAGTAAGACCAAAAATGCTAGAATTGAAAGGGAACTGGTGGAGTATAGTTTGGAGGGTTTTGAGTTGTATGAGAGGAATGCTATTAGAGCAGAGGTTGGAAGAGGACTGTTTATTTATGTAAGAAAAGAGCTCAAGGTAAATGAGGTGGATATGAGACAGCAGTATTGTGAGTATTTGTGTATTGAAGTAAAATGTGCAAGAGGGTCAATTCTAATTGCCTCTATATATAGAAGCCCTAATAATAGTAGGGAAGAGGATGATAACCTACTGAAAGCAATGGAGGAAATAGATAATAGAGAGAACAAATATAAGATTTTGATTGGAGATTTCAATTTGCCAAGGATCAACTGGGCAAATTGTACTACTCTAGTGGGACAGTGTAGCCTGGAAAACAAGTTTATAGAGAAAGTGAGAGATTTTTTTTTAACGCAACATATTACAGAGATGACAAGATATAGAGATGGGATGCAGGGGAGTGTACTTGATTTGATATTTAGCAATGAGGAGGATATAGTGGAACATGTCAATGTGGATAGCCCTATAGGTCGTAGTGACCATGCCTGTATAAGTTTTAGTTGCAATATTAAAACAGAGAGGGATAATAGAAGCAAGAAAAAAATATACATGTATGATAGAGCAGATTATGAGCTGCTGAGACGGTGTTTGGACATTGACTGGGGGGAATACTTGAACGGTGAAGACGCTGAAGGAATGTGGAGTAAGATTAGAGTCAAACTGGAGAATGCTATATCCAAATGTGTACCAGTAAGGGAATATAAGGATAAAACAAAATTGAGGAAAAGAACGAACCCAGAATTACCAATGAAAAGAAAGCTTTGGACATTGATAAGAAGAAAGAAACGATTGTGGGAAAGACTAAAATTGTTAAAAAAGAACAGGGGGTCTAGTATAGAAGCTAAAGAAGTGGATTTGGAACGCAGACAAATAAACAATAAAATAAGGTGGAAGACAAGGAGGGGGAGAGAGAGATTGCAAGAAAAGTGAAGGATAATCCAAAAATATTCTGGAAGTATATTCAGGAAAAGTTAACAAGAACAGTAGGTATCCCAGAACTGATAGGAGACTTGGATGATAGGAATATAGCAGAAACTGATAAGGAAAAAGCAGAGGTGCTGGGGAAATACTTTGGGGAGGTACTAACAGTGGAGTCGGATGATGCAGTGCCTACTATTCCCATCAAACAGGCACCAGCACTAGAACTAATAGAGTTTTCCCATGCGAGAATAAGGAGGGCTATAGAAAAAATGAACAGAAGTAAGTCCCCGGGACCGGATGGGATACATCCAAGAATTATAAAGGAAGGAGGTGAGATGTTAGTAGAGCCATTAAATTTGTTATTTGAGGTATCTTTTAATACAGGACAAATCCCGACGGACTGGAGAGAGGCGAACATAACAGCTATAAGTAGGGAAAGAGAAATGACCCAGGAAATTATAGACCAGTCAGTTTGACAAGTGTTGTGTGTAAACTAATGGAAACGGTAATTAGAGAAGGAATAATCGAGCATATTTCCATTTCTCCATTCTCAGAAATCTCCATCTTAGGAGATTTCAACGTTCACCACCGCCAATGGCTCTCCTCTCACACTACTGATCCACCTGGTGAACAAGCCTACGTCTTTTCTATCCTAAATGACCTAGAGCATTATTCTACAGATATTTTCACAGCAATTGTTCCGAGGAACTTGCTTCAATTGTGCCGCCTCTCCACATCTTTCCCCGTAGAACTAGGGCAGCTGAGAGCGCCCATGAATTTACACTTTCTCCTCCACAATGCAGAACTTCTGCTTATCAGAATTCATTTATCCCCAGAGCTACTACTCTTTGGAATTCACTTCCCTCGAATTGCTTTCCACAAACTTACAATCTACAAATGTTTAAATCCAGTTGTTACAAACATTTTATGAATGGAGGATGCCTTTAGGCACATGGACCTTTTTGTTTTATCTGTGTTTTTCCTTCCTCCGTTCATTGTCTCTTAAAAAAAAAAAAAAAAAAAAAAAGAGCAGTTAGTTCAGCAACCCACCCGTATCCCGGATCGCATCGGAGATCGGCCCAACATTCTTGACCTGTTTCTAACTTCTAACCCTTCTTCTTATACTGTCGATCTTTTCTCTCCTTTGGGCTCCTCCGACCATAAACTTATCTCTGTCACCTGTCCTATCTCTCCAGTACAGCCACCCGATCCTCCTAGCTTGTGGCACTTTGGCGCTGCCGACTGGGAGGCTCTTCGGCAGTACTTCTTTGATTTCCCATGGAATGATTTCTGCTTCCATGGCCGAGGACCCTCGGAGAGTGCTGAACGCATTACCGAGGTAATCCTATCGGGCATGGAAGCATACATTCCATTCTCTTTCTCTCAGACTAATGCTAAAAAATCTTGGTTTACTCACGCCTGTTCTACTGCTGTCCGCAATAAGGAGGAAGCATTCAAACGGTACCGACGCCTTAAAACTCAAGACTCTCATTCTTCATATGTTTCTGCCCGGAATCAAGCCAAATCTGTTCTTCGACTTGCCAAACACTCTTTCATCAATAATAAATGCACTGAACTATCCAACTCTAGCTCTTCCCAAGCTTTCTGGCATCTAGCCAAAAACCTCTCCAACAATTTCTCTTCCTCGTCTTTCCCTCCCCTTTCCCACTCTGATGGCACAACCATCACTTCTTCCTCTGACAAAGCTAAACTCTTCGCTCAAACTTTTGCTAGAAACTCCACCTTGGATGATTCCGGTGCTATTCCTCCTCCCTCTCCGCCCTCCTCTCTCTTACTTATGCCTAATATCCTAATCTCTTCTAAAGATGTACTTTCTACCCTCTCTGGGCTTAACACTAATAAGGCGTACGGTCCGGACGGTGTTCCTCCTGTTGTTCTCAAAAACTGTGCTTCCGTGCTGACTCCCTGCCTAGGCAAACTCTTTCGTCTCTGTCTATCCTCTAACGTCTTCCCTTCATGCTGGAAGTTTGCTCACATTCAACCTGTCCCAAAGAAGGGTGACCGCTCTCAACCCTCCAACTATCGTCCAATTGCTCTTATCTCTTGTCTTTCTAAAGTTTTTGAAACTATTCTTGCTTCCAAATTTCTTAAGCATTTCTCTTCTCATAATCTGCTCTCAGATCGCCAGTATGGCTTCCTTAAGGGTCGCTCTACTGGTGATCTTCTTTCATATCTTACTAACTCTTGGTCATCCTCCTTTCGGGACTTCGGTGAGACTTTTTCTATTGCACTAGACATATCGAAAGCCTTCGATAGAGTCTGGCATAAATCGTTAATTTCTAAACTACCTTCCTTCGGTTTCTATCCCTCCATCTGTGCCTTTGTCTCTAATTTCCTTTCCGGCCGTTCCATAGCTGCGGTTGTGGATGGCCATTGTTCACTTCCTCACCTTATAAACTCCGGTGTTCCTCAGGGCTCTGTCCTATCTCCTATTCTCTTTCTAATTTTTATAAATGATCTCCTTAACTGTACCTTAATTCCCATCCATTCATACGCAGACGACTCAACCTTACACTACTCCATTAGTTTTTCAGAACGCCCCAGCCAGCAATCCCTCAACGACAAACGTAATGAAGCCATAGAACTCTTAAATTCTGATCTAAATATTATTTCCAATTGGGGCAGAGAAAACCTTGTTAACTTTAATGCTTCCAAAACCCAATTTCTCCATCTATCTACCCGTCAGGATCTCCCAGCGGACTATCCCTTGTTCTTCAACAATACAAAATCAACCCTTCATCTTCTCTCAATATTCTTGGTGTCTCTTTTTCTTCTGCTCTCATTTGGAAGGACCATATTACCAGTCTTGCTAAGGCAGCCTCCCAGAAGCTGGGTGTGCTCAACCGCCTTAGGGGGTTCTTTTCCCCTGCACAGCTTCTTGCTCTGTACAGGGGCATAGTGCGCCCTTGTATTGAGTATTGTTCACATGTGTGGGGAGTTCCTCTCACACCGCTCTCCTAGACAAAGTTGAAAGGAAGGCCTTTCGTATCATTAACTCCCGTCCACTCACCAACTCTCTGCAATCTCTCTCTCTCCGCTGCAATGTTGCATCTCTCTCGCTATTCTATCGCTACTATAATAATCAGTGTTCCTCAGAGCTATCCCAGTGCATACCACCTCCTTTACGTAGGGCACGTGGTACCCGTCTTGCAACTCAATCCCACCCCTACTCTGTGCAACTCTCCAACCCAAGAGTGAAACGTTACTCTCAAACTTTCTTCTACTCAATATCTGAGCTCTGGAACTCTCTCCCAGAATCAGTCTTTCCCTCTTCCTATGACTTAAATTGCTTCAAACTCCGTGTGTCCAGGCATTTTGGCTCGAACGTCCCTTGATTTTGGCCCTGTCACTCTTTCAACTATGGGGGAGGCACTCGCTATAGGCAGTTATGCCTTTTGCCTCCCTCAATCACATAGAAAAAAAAAAAAAAAAAAAAAAATATGAAATCAAACCAACTTCTCAGTGGGAGACAGTTCGGATTCTTGCCGGGGAGGTCGACGGTACTACAGCTAATTAAGGTGGTAGATGATTGGATGCAAATTCTGGAGGATGGTGATGTTATAGACGTGGTATATTGCGCTTTTATGAAGGCCTTCGATAAGGTCCCACATAAAAGGTTAATCGAGAAAGTTAGAAGCTCTAGTATACGTAGGGGAGAAATGTGTGAAATGGATAGAAGCCTTCCTGAAAGATCGGACAGAGGGTACTGGTGAATGGAATAGGCTCGGGGTGGAGGGAAATTACAAGTGGAGGACCTCAGGGATCTGTGTTGGGACCACTACTGTTCGTTATATTTATCAACGACTTACCTGAAGTTATAACTAATGGAAGTGAGATATACCTGTATGCGGATGACACTAAGCTGTATAGAAGAGTGAGGAGTAAGGAAGATGTGGGTTTGCTTCAAGGAGATGTGGAGGGCATGAAGGGATGGTCTGAACATTGGTTAATGCCTTTTCATCCAAAAAAATGCAAGTACATGCGGATTGGGACAAGCAAGATAGACAAGGTAGGATACAGCATGTATGAAGCGATGGAGGAAGTGAATGCAGAAAAGGATATAGGAGTAGTGATAGACAATAAGCTAAATTTCTCAGAACATTTAGCGGAAAAGATAAACAAAGCAAATAGAATTGTAGGGCTGATAAGGAGGACATTTGTGTCACTTGACGAAGAAATCTTCAGGAATCTCCATACAGCGCTGGTTAGGCCGCACCTGGAATATGCGAACCAGGTGTGGGCTCCATATATGGCAAAGGATATAGAAGCAGTGGAGAAAGTGCAGAGGAGAGCTAGCAAGCTAGTACCAACGTTGAAGAACGAGGGCTATGAGCAGAGGTTGAGGACACTGGGACTTCCGACACTGGCATATAGGAGAAAGAGAGGGGATATGATGGAGACTTTTAAGATAGTGTCAGGAAAGTATGATGAGGATGTGTGTGAAGGTATCTTCTTGATGCGGGAGGGAACAAGAACGAGAGGACACTCTAAGAAAATTTACAAAGAAAGAAATAGGCTTGAAAAGGCAAAGAACTCATTTTGTGATAGAGTGGTAAATGAGTGGAACGCACTGCCCCAGTATGTAGTCGATTCCGAATCAATAAGGAAGTTTGAAAGTAATCTTGATAAAGCATGGGGAAGACAAGATTTGAAGTTTGATTATAAAGCCAAAAAAAAACAGAATAGTAAAAATGTTGCGTCTGCTGCCGCCGCCGCCAACACCGTGAACGACCGCAGTAGTGCAAGTACTGGCACTGAGCTGGATACACAGGCCTAGTTTGCCTTTTTCGTCGCCTATCCATTTCTCCGTTCTCACTCTCACTCTCTCAATCACTATCCTACTGTACACCTTCCCTACTACGCTTAGAAGACATATTCCTCGGTGGTTACCACACACTCCTCTTTCCCCTTTGCCCTTATATAGAGGAACTATTATGCCAGTCTTCCAGTCATCGGGTGCACTCCCCTTCTCCCGTGCTAGTTTGCACATTTTCCATACCCATTCGATCACTATCACCCCACCATACCTCAACATTTCCCCACACACTCCATCTGTTCCTGGTGTTTTCCCCAACTTCACTCTTTTCATGGCTTCCCACACTTCTGACCGAGGAGGATCCCCACCTCCTCCTCCACTACTTCTCTTCTTCTCCCTCCCATACCATATCCAACTATGTTTGCTGGCTCTTCATTCCTTACATTTAGCAACTCGTTGAAGTACTCCCTCCATCTTTCGACTCTCTCTTGCTTCTCGACTAGCATTCTCCCATTCTTATCTTTAACACCCTTACTGTTTCCCTTGCTACCTTCCCTAACCTTCTTGACTTCTTTCCAGAACAGTTTCTTACACTCCCTCCATTTTACACTCAGATTCCTTCCAAATTCCTCATCTACTCTTCTCTTACTTTCCTTCACTACTCTCTTCACCACTCTTTCTCTTCACGTACCTCGCTCGTTTCTGCCTCTCTAAATCTTCATACTACCCAACCACTCTCTATACTTACAGTTTCTTACAGTAGATCCTCTGGAAAAAGGCAAACTAGGCCTGTGTATCCAGCTCAGTGCCAGTACTTGCACTGCTGCGGTCGTTCACGGTGTTGGCGGCGGCGGTAGCAGACGCAACATTTTTACTATTCTGTATTTTTGCTTTATAATCAAACTTCAAATCTTGTCTTCCCCATGCTTTATCAAGATTACTTTCAAACTTCCTTATTGATTCGGAATCGACTACATACTGGGGCAGTGCGTTCCACTCATTTACCACTCTATCACAAAATGAGTTCTTTGCCTTTTCAAGCCTATTTCTTTCTTTGTAAATTTTCTTAGAGTGTCCTCTCGTTCTTGTTCCCTCCCGCATCAAGAAGATACCTTCACACACATCCTCATCATACATTCCTGACACTATCTTAAAAGTCTCTATCATATCCCCTCTCTTTCTCCTATATGCCAGTGTCGGAAGCCCCAGTGTCCAAGACCTCTGCTCATAGCCCGCGTTCTTCAACGTTGGTACTAGCTTGCTAGCTCTCCTCTGCACTTTCTCCACTGCTTCTATATCCTTTACCATATATGGAGCCCACACCTGGTTCGCATATTCCAGGTGCGGCCTAACCAACGCTGTATAGAGATTCCTGAAGATTTCTTTGTCAAGTGACACAAATGTCCTTATCAGCCCTACAATTCTATTTGCTTTGTTTATCTTTTCCGCTAAATGTTCTGAGAAATTTAACTTATTGTCTATCGCTACTCCTATATCCTTTTCTGCATTCACTTCCTCCATCGCTTCATACATACTGTATCCTACCTTGCCTATCTTGCTTGTCCCAATCCGCATGTACAGTACTTGCATTTTTTTGGATGAAAAGGCATTAACCAATGTTCAGACCATCCCTTCATGCCCTCCACATCTCCTTGAAGCAAACCCACATCTTCCTTACTCCTCACTCTCCTATACAGCTTAGTGTCATCCGCATACAGGTATATCTCACTTCCATTAGTTATAACTTCAGGTAAGTCGTTGATAAATATAACGAACAGTAGTGGTCCCAACACAGATCCCTGAGGTACCCCACTTGTAATTTCCCTCCACCCCGAGCCTATTCCATTCACCAGTACCTTCTGTCTCCGATCTTTCAGGAAGGCTTCTATCCATTTCACACATTTCTCCCCTATATTATAGCTTCTAACTTTCTCTATTAACCTTTTATGTGGGACCTTATCGAAGGCCTTCATAAAATCGCAATATACCACGTCTATAACATCACCATCCTCCAGAATTTGCATCCAATCATCTACCACCTTAATTAGCTGTAGTACTGTCGACCTCCCCGGCAAGAATCCGAACTGTCTCCCACTGAAAAGTTGGTTTGATTGCATATGCTCGATTATTCCTTCTCTAATTACCGTTTCCATTAGTTTACACACAACACTTGTCAAACTGACTGGTCTATAATTTCCTGGGTCATTTCTCTTTCCCTTCTTAAAAATAGCTGTTTTGTTCGCCTCTCTCCAGTCCATCGGGATTTGTCCTGTATTAAAAGATACCTCAAATAAAAAAATTAATGGCTCTACTAACATCTCACCTCCTTCCTTTATGATTCTTGGATGTATCCCATCCGGTCCCGGGGACTTACTTCTGTTCATTTTTTCTATAGCCCTTCTTATACGCTTTCTTCTTGTCTTCCACAGCTATTTTTGACTCTTCTGTCCACCATGCTGTACCTTTCATTCTCCTCCCTCTTCTCCTCACTCCACACACCTCCTCACATGCTGCTCAGATCTCTTCCTTAAACACCTTGCTCATCTCCTCCACTTCCTCCATATCTTCCAGGTCGAACCCACCTAGTCATCTTTCTACTGCTCTCCTGTACTCTTCCCTGATTTCCTCCTCCTGTAGCCTCCCCACCCTCCTCACCATTCCACCTTCCTCTCGCCTCCCTCCAGCTCTCCTCACCCACTTCTTTTGTATCCTAATTTTAGCTACTACTACATAATGATCCGACAGACCCCCTCTAATACCCCTATACAGTATACACCCTAGCATCCAACACAGATCTCTTCATTCGTTCATCCACACATATATAATCAATCAATGACTTTCGTTCCACCACTGTCTTCTCCTTATCCTTCATCGTCCACACCACTTTCCATGTGTACCTGTGTATCATTCTGTGTCAGAAGAAGGTGTTGGCTATCCACAGCTTCTTCCCCACACATACGTCCACAAGTGCACTACCATTCCCATTCACCTCTGACGGTACCCCCCACCACTTCATCAACTTTCCTGTCACCCACCTTACCATTCATATCCCCAATCAGAAATATTCTTTCGTTCTTGTCAAACTTATCCAGGCACACCTCCACCCAGAACTCCTCTTCCTCTCTTACAAGTTTATCCTCTGTCGGAGCATACACACACACACACAATCACCCACGTTTGTATTCCTACTTTCATTCTCACCTATACAATCCTTGAACCCACAGACCCATATTCTCTTACACGCTCCTTCCATTTGTTACTTACAAACAAACACGCACCTTCTCTCGCTGCTCCCTCACTCACTCCAGCACACACACCCATTCCGCACTCCTACTCTCTCACATATGTACCCTTCCATTTGGTCTCTGTCATTCCACATACATCCAGCCTGGCATTCACTAACACTTCCATGACCTCTCTCTCTTTTGTGCCATCATTCATGCCACTCACGTTCCGTGTACCAATTCTCAGAATGTCCGTAAGCTTGCCATAGTCGGTCGGGGTTCGTCAACACAGGGTCCGTCCGCATCCGAGGCTGATTGTTCGTTTGTCGTTGTTACGCATCTTTCACGGGTGGGGGTCGCAAGCCCACCGACCCAACCTTTTTAGTCGCCTCTTACGACACGCAGAAGGCACGTGGGGCATATTCTAATCCCTTATCCCCAGGGTATATATATTATAGGTTTGACTCCTGCAAGGAGATAAAGAAAACCTAATATTTAGTAGTGGCCCCGTAATCATTGACGAACATGCCTATTACATAAGGCACCCTCTTCAAACACTCATCCGCCGTAGTTTGAATCTACCGCGCAGAGCATTTAAAATTTGAGGAGCCTTCATCATGAGTGCACGCGACCTCACTCATGGCTTCAGTCATTATGAATTGGGTTCTCACTACGAAAAAACTTCGTAAAAAATAAAAACAAAAAGAAAATAAGAATAACTATTCAATAAGCTTTCCATCATATCGTGGATGTACTTGTGTGGATCTTTGACCAGACGCTACTGCAGGCGTCATTCTTCCTTCACTGACATATCAAGTAAACCAAAATCCTCAATAGATCAACGAATGGGAAGGGGATGGTCGGGAGGGCCCCAGTCGTCAATGATTACGGGGCCACTACTAAATATTAGGTTTTCTTTATCTCCTTGCAGGAGTCAAACCTATAATTTATTAGTGGCCCCTCCATCATTGACAAACATGCCTGATATCTAAGACTGGAGGAGGACATTCGTAATCATATCATAACTCTAGTAAAAGCAGATAATCAAACAACCACATAGTTTTCTTACTTTTGTAAAAAAGATATATTCGGGTGCATAAACTTTATACAGCCTAAATCTTCAAAAAGGGGTACAAGCAGGAGCGTGCTTCAAAGAAGCCTGCTTGAAAAAGGGTTAACTCTGAGACTCTGTACACAGATCTGCTAGTTAAGAAGGCACCCCACTTAAAGTAAGTGGTGAAAACTAAAAACTTATAAGTTTACATGTGCACATATAAACCCCATTAACTAGTGGATATATTCCTAAAAATATAACAAACATAAATTAATTCTTGTACTTTCGTAGAAGTACTGAACTCGTGTACTTATGCAGAAGTAATTACTTCAAAAGTAAAAGTCGTAGTTGCAACTACCGAGATTTCTTAAAAATCTATTGCTTCAATGAATACCACAGAGAAATTTTATAATACAATGCCTACAAACAGTATCACAGCTCGTATGTTCCGAACACATACTCCGGAGGGGTCTAGGGTGTCCTATGTCATACTGACTGCACCCTCCCCCCCCCCTTTTTCTTGAAATTAAACAAAACGTGACTAAAAGGGCCACCTAGACCAGCATTTCCCAACCTGGGGGAAATTTGAAGCTACCAGGGGGGAAATAAATACATGATTACACTGCCTACTACTACTACTACTAGCAATAAAATAAAAATAAAATCTCGGAGATGGATTTTCTCATGCCCGAGAGAGAGAGAGAGAGAGAGAGAGAGAGAGAGTAAATAGTAAATAGTAAATAGTCAGTGTGTTTCGACTACTCTTTCCCTTGTCCACATGAAGGGGGAAATCTGGATGGTTGAACTGGTTGGAAGGGGAAATGACAGAAAAAATGTTGGGAATCGCTGACCTAGACCCTCTGCCGTAAAGCTATACATGGCAAGGAAGGTTTGTCCAGAGCTACTGAAAGGTATCGAGTCAAAAACTCCTGATTAGAGGCCCACAAGTGTGTGGACTTAACCCTTAATTAGCGGCGAGCAACATAAGTCGAGTTAAATAAAGCTGGACTATGTGGCGGCGCTCGACATAGGTCGAGTGGCAATTTCAGCACGTAATGTGGCTGAGAGAGAGAGACAAGTGGTGGCAGGAGACTAGCGAGCGTATGACTGCTCCAGACCACCGCGGCGAACCTACTGACACAAATCTCAGCTCCCTCCTCCCTCTCTCACTCGCTACATACTCAATTATGTACCGAAACTACCGAATTACCTGCTTTTTGCACTCGCGTTGCACGGTTATTGCAAGAAAACTATCCATCATACAAGGATCGTTATGGTGTCATTCGAAAGCTCTGTTTATGCCCTTTCAGGGATAGGTACTTGTTTTACGTTCTGGGTCTTATTTAGGCATGAAAATGATCACGTAAACAGCCCTATTTTGGCTAAAAACACCCCGCTGTGCGGTACATATAAATAAACCGCATAGGCCGCTCGTAAGGTGTTAATAACTTCCACCGAAAGATTATTAAGGAAACGTAAAGAGGCTGCCCCCTTGCGTAAATCGTGGGTCTTACCCACAACGCCGGGATTCTTCTCTTTAAAGTCCTCGACCAAGAGAGAAGCCAGTGTACGCTCCATCAAGCCTGGTGATTTAGAGGTGCCACTCTTAAATATTTGGTTAGAGCTTGCACTGGGCAAAAAAGATGGCACACCTTTCCCCTTTTTCACGCCGGCACCGTGAACTCTGAAAACACGTGTTCACTGTGCTCATTCTTGGCTATGAATCCTGGGGAAGGTGCAATGTGAATACACTCATGAAGCCTATCAAACCTGAGGCAATTAGGTGTGTTGCTCATCGCCGCCAGCTCAGATACTCTGTTCCCGGTAGCCAAAGCCATAAGGAATACTGCCCTTTTTGTAAAATCTGAAGTCTTTGGTACATACGGGAACGAAAATAACGACAATGCTTTGTCCAGAGACCAGGTAGGCATGAGCTGACGGGGAGGTGGGCGGAGTTTAAAACCTGCCCACATAAATCACTTTCAGATAAATGTTTCTGCATGAACAGATAAATTAAATGATTAACAACCAACGCCACCGAGGGCACAGTTTGTTTTGTTCTAAGAATCCAAGACGTAAAAGCTTGCCAATGCGATTGAAACTGTCGCTTTGTAGACTGGGTATATTGATTCGTGAATATCTTGGTCACGTCGCTACCATATGGTGCTAGCCACTTGGCCTCCTGAATGTCCATAATGAACAAGTCCACGAGGTTTCTAATTGTGTTCTAAGTGGAACAACCCGACCGGGAGTGACACTAGGTGCGGGCACCACGTGTTCAAAAGCTGGTACCACACTGCGCCGGCCACAGGGGCGCGATTAGCGAGACTACGCCTCGCTAATCCTGTAGTTTGTTGACTACGTGGCACATTAGAGACGCGTCTGGCGGCGGAAAATAGATAAATGGAACTCAACCTGTTCTCGTCCGTCATCAGAGCGTCTGGTCCGCCCGCCGGCGTTATCGTCCGGCGGGTGAGGTACAGTGGGGAGTGTGAGTCTTCTCAGACGCAAAACAAATCCACTTGTGGATGGTAATGCTCCGCAATCGCAAGAGCGCCCTACTGTTGTGCTTTGTCTCTGAGACAGAGCGTCTGCCCAGACGTTTGCTACGCCTGGGAGATAAGATGCGTGAAGATGAATGTCCAGCCTGTTGGCTAGTATAAAAATCTTTTCTGACACGTTTAGCCACTTCCGAGATCTCATTGACCCTTGTTTCTGAATACAGTGAACCGCATTCAGATTGTCCATTCTGAAGGCCACCGACTTGCCCGTAAAGCAGAGCCGTGAGCCTGAAGGACAGATAAGGGGACTAGTAAGTCTTTGACATTGATGCGGAAGATTTCTAAATGGGACCAAAACCTTTGACCCTGATGCCCGAGGTTGACAAAAGCCCCAACCTATCGTTCCTGACGCATCCATGTCCACCCGACGGCGGGGAGGTTCATGACATGACTGCGTTGAACATTTCTCTCGTCGCCCAAACCGCTAGTAAGTTGTGTAATAACGTTGGGATAGGCCATACTATCCCCGCCGGTAATAGTGGGAAAAATTTGTTGCCCTCCAAGATTAAACGTTAGACTTTCAACCGGCCCAACTTCACAGTTAGCTGAACCCAGTTGAGAGAACCGACTTGAGATTCCCAAAGTCTCCGTGTCGTAGTCAGACTGTGGAGAAACATAAACAGTTTTTGAGAAATCTGTTTCGAGTGTCCACACTCTGACTCAGAGTGAGAGAAGCTGTGTCCTCGACCAGCCCTATCCCCTGATATACTTGTGAGGGAACAAGGGTTTGACTTTTACTAAGTTGACCTTGAATCCTAGAGATTTGAGATGGTTTAACGTAACGTAGACATGAATGATGCGTAACTTTTCTGTTTCTGCCACCACCAGTTAGTCGCCCAGATACCACAAGACCCTGATCCCTTGTTCTAACAAGGGCATCAGGGCTTGCTGGGACCTTGCTTGAATACTTGTGCCAAATTGAAAACAGTCTTCCAAACTGCTGGTGAAATCAAAGGAGTTAGAACTGGAGACAGAACTACTTGGCTTGCAATACGGTCAAGAAGTTTCTTCACTAAGAACATCCTCAGATCCTGCCTTGCTCGAACTGCCTCTAATAAGGCCGTCCGAATATCTCCTAAAGACTTGGATGGAAGTCTGGAGAAGCAAGCGCCGGGAAAGTTCAATGGCTTTCCTGACTTCCGCGGCTTATATTGCCTGAGAAGAGCGTAACAGAGACTTTGTTACTTTCTGGGAACCATATACAGTGGAGCCCCCATCCTAGCTGCTAATCGGTTCCGCAGAAATAGAGCTAGGATTGAAACATCCAAGATCGGGGCACTGTTCTTATGGGGAAAATTCAATCGGTTCCGTGCTCATGCCAAAATTTGCGTCTTTTTCTATTTTTTGCCTATGAAAACATGTTTTATTGTACACAAATTAAATTTTATGCATTATACTGTATCATATAATACACCATAGAATAAGTTTTTAATAACTAGAAAAAAAAAGGCCCAATATCGAAACATTACCGCACTTTTTCCAGTGTTAGGCTATGAAAACATTTTTTTTGTCTAGGCTACATCAAGTAGCCTAGGCCTAAATCTTATGCATTGTAAATAATAATGTAGACATGGCTAAATGACAGTCCTAACCATAAATACTTAGATGGGGCATTGTTTCTATCATGCGAAAATTTTTTAGGCGTAGCCTAGGCCTAGGTTCTAAATTCGTCCAGCCACCCTCAAAGTACCCATTCGCCCAAATACACCAATAAATACATATTATGAGGAAAAAGAACGTATAAAATACGATTATGAGAAGATACTTACCACACAGATTTTATTATAAATCATTGTCATACTAGCCTAGCCTAGGCTAACATCGTCTAGGCTAGGCAATTCAATCGCTTTCGTCCGACATGACTGGTCTTTGCTGTGTTTTGAGCATGAAATGCCTTCATTGCTACCACCAGGCACCATCCCTATCACTAGATGATTACTAGAAGTTATAATAAACGCGAAGATAAGGGGTTCAGGCACAAAAAAGGATTGCAAACGGTTGTTTTGTCAACACAGATACTAGCTAAACTGCAAGCGTCTGCTTAGTGATGACGTCATACAAAGATGGCGGATCTGCGCATTTGACGATCGGATCTCGGATTCACTCGGATTTCGTCTCTAAACGGCAAGCTACTGGCAGATTCTTTCGTTATGTTAAAACAAAATTATTGTTTTTGTTTGTTTTCTAGTTTTATGTCGAGTTTTTCGTTATTTTTGCTATTATTTCGGGTTTCGGCTGGGATTTTGATGCGAGGAATGAGGCTTTTGTCGCGAGAATTGAAATGAGGAATATTTGGTGTGTGGTGCGAGCATTGAATCAACGAAGACCGGTGTAGCGAGGATGGGGGCTCCACTGTATTGCGAAAACAGTTTAAACGCTTTTCCTCTTAACCTAAACTCGCGGTCTAGGTAAGCTGGGGAAGGCGTGCTAAAGGGATCTTATAATTCGCACAAATTGATTATTTGGGGGGTGGCAGCCAAGAAGTCAAACAAAGCAGAGGGGACTCCGCCGGCACCAAAAACCGGAAGAGAGAACCAAGAATGGTGTTCTGGAGGGATTTGGTGGGAAGATTAAGCCATGGTTATAATAACTTGGAATGGCCTTAATATGAACATCCAAAACATTTCCTTGACTAACCAAAGTTCTGAGTTTTCTAGACTTATTGCCTTGGATTACCCACTCATGTGGTACAGGGAACTCCCCCGAAAATAGTGGCTTGTGCTGCCTCTGGCTGAGTTGGTAACATTGCTACCCCTGACTCATCAGGCCCGTATAAAAGAGGCATAGCTCCTGTTTTTGACTGGCGCCTTGTCTAAAGGAGGGGGAGATATGTCTGATATGACTCGCACATTGGAAGTAGTGAGAGCTGCTGTGAGAGCTGCTGGAAATTGGATCTGACACAAGAGGATGGTTAGGTATTTTAGCTAAAGCAAAGGATGTAGCCAGAGGTCGCACATTCGTCGACATCGCGGGATCTCCCGTCGACATCGCGGGATCTCCCGTATCAACTGTAGGCGTTTCCGGCGTAGGGCCAAAGAACCTATTAAGTGCATTCAATAGTAGTCCATCAATCTCTTCCGCCGGTACATACCTAGCCGATGACGAACTCCGTGGAGATTCGACAGTACCCTGAGAGTCGCCTAGAAGGTGACTGGACTCTTCAACCTCCATCTCTGAGACCAGAGATCGTTGTTCTTCATCCGTTAAGTCTGGCTTATCATGGGAAGATCCCGCCGAAGCCGGGACCTCCACATGTTGCCATGTTAAAACTGGGATAGAAGATGGTACATCGGCATCCCGGTGGACGTCAGCACTAGTTGAGTCACAAAGGGATGTGTTCTGTCCTGCCAGGACTGTGAGTATCGCCATACACCTTGGCTGTGGCTGTCCCTCGATTACGAGCTTGGTATACTCTCTGAATGGGAGCCCTCGTCCGAGTCCCGTAAAGGTTTATGATAATTAAAAGCTCCCATAGCTCATTAACACATTTAAAGCAGAGCTGGTGAGCAAAATCATAAAGTATACTAATTAATTTAATTTATATTTAATTGTATTAAAATAAATTACTATCAATAAACACAATATTATCATAATATAATCATAGAAAATATATATGTTTATTATTATTCAGTTATTAAATTATTTCATTAACAAATAAAAATAAGATAGGGATACCTGAGCTTAACGGCGTTGAACATACAGCAATGAGAGGTTCAAGTACCGACATGACAGAGACTGGGGGAAAACTACCCCGCCCCCGGGAACTACCTGGTCACCTGGTGCAACACCGGTACTCCGCCCTGGAAAGAGAAATTTCCGGGGATTAATGCTCATAGGGTTACACCCAAAAAAACGGTACAAAATATGTGCCACAAAACCGCCGGTCAACGAACTGTAGCACTCCACCACTACTTTTCGTTTTCCTTTAGTTTCATATTAACGATTTCAGCATATCTTTACCTGTCCAGAAGATTTAAGCATATCTTCTGAATCTCATAAAGATGAAGCATATCTTTATTAAAGATGAAGTCTTTCAAGTATCCCTTTACACTTGAAACACTAGTAAGATTCCGGCATCTTTTTATCCCATAAAAAGTCTAAGCCTATCTTAATCTCTAATCTGGCTTCTCCCAGAAGCCCTCATAGATCGCCGTCTTGAAGGCCGTGATACCCTATTGTATCAATCAATTGTTTGGCAAATTATCGCGAATTGCAAATCAGTTAATATAACCACCCGAAGGTACAACCGCCGGGTTTTATATGCAATGTCAAACCAATTGTACCTGCCCCAGACCTCTTTGTAAAATGGTCGCCGGCAGGGAAAGACCAAACAAACAAACAGCATTGTTTCAATGGCTTATTAAAGATTTCAGCATATCTTTACCTGTCCAAAAGAATTAAGCATATCTTCTGAATCCTCATAAAGATGAAGCATATCTTTATTAAAGATGAAGTCTTTCAAGTACAGTATCCCTTTACACTTGAAACACTAGTAAGATTCAGGCATCTCTTTATCCCATAAAAAGTCTAAGCCTATCTTAATCTCTAATCCGGCTTCTCCCAGAAACCCTCATAGATCGCCGTCTTGAAGGCCATGATACTCTATTGTATCAATCAATTGTTTGGCAAATTATCGCGAATCGCAAATCCGTTAATATAACCACACGAAGGTACAACCGCCGGGTTTTATATGCAATGTCAAACCAATTATACCTGCCCCAGACCTCTTTGTAAAAAGGTTGCCGGGAGGGAAAGACCAAACAAACAGACAGCATTGTTGCAATGGCTTTGAAAAGCCGAGAAAACCATATCCAACAGGTGTCAGCATGATCACCTAGATAACTGTGTGGAGCCCCCCTCGCCGGGAATAACACAGGAAGCCTGATCCCAGGCTCGACCACAGAAAACGCAGTTTCTGATGAGCCCTCAAGCTACCAAACTCGTCGGGGTAACTTACCTATTTTAGCCATCCTGACTAAAACTCGGTAACCAAAAAACGCTGTTCTTGGAGCAACGAGAAAAACGCCGGAAAGGTAACCCACACCAAACGAGACATTTTATACAAAAAGGGTGTGCGCAAAAAATAGGGATACCTGAACAGGAGGGCGTAATGCATAAAGCAAAACCGCGGCAAAGGCAGCCATGACAAGGAATGCCGGGAAACTTACTCCAGGTTCTGTATAGACCCGCCGCGACCAAGCTCTGGAAAAAAAGAAAATTTCCAGGAATTATGCTCATAAGGTTAACCCAATCATGTTCGCCCACAAGTGTTAAATAACCCGCCGGGTAACGAGACGTAATACTCAACGACTACAGCTCGCTACGCGGTGGGGTTTCCTAAGTAAAAGATTTCAGAATATCTTAATTTGTCCAAAAGATTTATGAATACCCTCTGACATAATATATAAAGACCAGCATGGCGTTTATAACTGATTAAGTCTTTCCGGTGGTGTTTGTTTCAAGATTAAATTTTGGAGAAAAAAAAACTAAAAAAGACGCCGGCCCCCGAATTATCTCGTAGATCAAAAACTGGGAAGCCTGACAAATATACG